>PPNS03000001.1:436352-509996 GCA_003708225.3 Williopsis suaveolens | reverse complement strand
AGATAGACATATCAAGTGTCAAGTTCCCAAGTGTTCGCATGTTGGATATCGAGATCGCAACCTGAAGGGATCCGCGTCTAACCTCAAAACACATCTAATATTTAGAGATTGTAAGCTTATGTTACATGTAAGTACTAAGTAATGATGAAGTATGATCTAATTAACTAGACCTGTAAGTATCTCCAGCGTAGTAGAACAGCGAAATTAGCTCTCAAAAGGTTTTGACAAAGTACCTAGCATCATAGCCCTATCCGTACGGATAGTCTTAACTATGACGGATCACGGATTGAGCTTATCCGTGACCATCTCTAACCACAACTCCATGATCATCACATTCGGGCTCCTCATTTGACATTTGTAGGGATGGGATCGAATAAGCGTAACGGTTATTCGATATTCGAATCGAATACTCAATCGAATAATTACCTTTTTGACTAACTGTTGAATGATGCTTATTTTTCTTCAAAAGACCTTGCAAATATCAAAAATGGCTATACAATGCTCCAAGGAAGCGACTAATGTCACTTTCAGGTTGATACGTTTGCTGAAGAATAAAATACACATCATTATAACTTTCGAATAAAACCAGGGGGTCCGGCCTCGTATTCGATTTAGTTCGATTCGGATCGATTCGATCTCATCCCTAGACATTTGATTAATCGTCATACATGGTTGTTATTTACAGCGTAGTTGTCGCTCACGTCCTTGGCCTTGTCCTTGGCCTTGTCCCTGTTTCATGGAGCTGTATGCCTCACTAAAAGAAAATGTTACGAGCCCCGGCTGTCATCAGAAAGGGTTACCCGGTTGTCGCGAATTTTTGGAGAGTTGCCGCTGATCATCGAGAAGGCCAGGACTAAACAGCTTTTCCAACCGCTTTTAGAGCAGCATTGAGCCCGTGATCTGTGTGAACAATGGTAAGTTTGATGGGTTTATAAGAATACGTGGACGTACACTAACAAGCTACACACAGAGTGTTAATATCTACGGCGACCAAGTCACAGAAGAGCGTGCTGAGAATGCCCGTCTCAGCGCCTTTGTCGGCGCCATCGCTGTCGGGGACCTCGTCAAATCTACTTTAGGGCCAAAAGGTATGGATAAGCTCTTGCAATCCGCCTCATCTGACCAATCTATCGTCACAAATGACGGTGCCACCATCTTGAAATCCATTCCTCTCGATAACCCAGCAGCAAAAGTGCTCGTCAACATAGCTAAGGTTCAAGATGATGAAATTGGTGATGGTACCACATCCGTCACTGTTTTATCTGCTGAGCTGTTGAGAGAAGCTGAGAAACTTGTCGATCAAAGAATCCATCCACAGACTATCATCGAAGGTTATAGATTGGCTTCTAGTGCAGCGCTTACTGCCTTGGAGAAAGCCGCCGTTGATAACTCTGCAGACTCTGAAAAATTCTACAACGACCTCTTGAGTATTGCAAAGACTACATTATCGTCCAAGATCTTGTCACAGGACAAGGAGCAATTCTCAAAGCTCGCCGTCGATGCCATCTTGCGTCTCAAAGGCTCTACAAACTTGGAACACATCCAAATAATAAAGAAAATTGGTGGCAAACTCTCAGACTCCTTCTTGGATGAAGGATTCATCTTGAACAAGAGATTCGGTAACTCTCAGCC
Organism: Williopsis suaveolens; assembly: GCA_003708225.3. Lineage (NCBI taxonomy): Eukaryota > Fungi > Ascomycota > Saccharomycetes > Phaffomycetales > Wickerhamomycetaceae > Williopsis > Williopsis suaveolens. The sequence continues at coordinate 508,364 of PPNS03000001.1, read as the reverse complement.
GAAGAAGTTGGAGGATGCCAAAATCTTGATTGCTAACACCTCCCTCGATACCGATAAAGTTAAGATCTTTGGTGCTAAGTTTAAAGTTGACTCCACTTCAAAACTTGCAGAGTTGGAAAAGGCTGAAAAGGAAAAGATGAAGACAAAGATCAACAAGATCTCCAAATTTGGCATCAACTGTTTCATAAATAGACAATTGATCTATGATTACCCAGAACAACTCTTTACTGATGCTGGGATCAACTCCATCGAACATGCTGATTTTGAAGGTGTTGAAAGATTGGCCCTAGTTACTGGTGGTGAGGTCGTCTCCACGTTCGATAACCCAGAATTAGTGAAATTGGGTACCTGTAAATCCATTGAGCAGATCATCATTGGTGAAGATATCATGACTAAATTCTCTGGTTGTGCAGCTGGTGAAGCTTGTACTATCGTCTTGAGAGGTGCCACTGAGCAGGTGTTGGACGAGGCTGAACGTTCTTTGCATGATGCCCTCTCCGTGTTATCACAGACCACAAGGGAGACTAGAACAGTGTTAGGTGGTGGTTGTGCTGAGATGATCATGTCTAAGGCTGTCGACACCGCCGCTCAAAACGTTGATGGTAAGAAATCATTGGCTGTTGAGGCCTTTGCTAGAGCTTTGAGACAATTGCCAACTATTCTTGCTGATAATGCTGGTTTTGACGCTTCTGAACTCATCACAAAGTTGAGATCTGCCATCTATAACGGTATGACCACTTCTGGTTTGGATTTGGATAGAGGTGTCATCACCGATGTCAGAGAATTGGGTATTGTTGAATCTTACAAGTTGAAGAAAGCTGTCGTCAGTTCTGCTTCTGAAGCTGCTGAAGTTTTGCTCAGAGTGGACAATATTATCCGTGCTAAGCCAAGAACTGCAAACAGGGCTCATTAATCTCCATAGACATGTGTGAATCTGCCTTTTAACTTTCATTAATTAATGGTTCTACTGAGGTCTTTTTCTTCGTAGTTTTCATTGTCCAATATCTCTCCTGATGAACAAAGTGCCGAGTTGCCAGCGTTTCAGGGAGGATTGGCGTGGATATGAAATCAGTTATACCACAAGAAATACAACATTCTCTTTTCTCTTTTTCAACATTCGCTACCAATGTAAATTGTAATGATCACATGCATCTTCGTTGTGTCAGAACAATCAATCTCGCCTGTCAGGCAGAGGGAGACGGGGCCGAAATTTAAAGTCGTCAGCGACGAATGGTTCGATCTTGCTGTGGTTTTCCTAGTCCTGTGTTTTTTAGATTATGGCTTGCTAACAGATTTCAGCTTTTAGAACTAACTCATAAAGTTTAAATCACAACTGATCATCGTCAAACTGTGACCCAACATGACTGCCATTTCCAGGCCTTGAAGTTGTTCAATGTTTCCTTAATCTTTACGATGTTACCAGAATTCCTTGAAAAACAACAGTGATTAAATAGGATACCTAACATCTATTGATAATTGTTCTTTAATATATTTTTAGTAATCTTTTTAAATTCTAGGAAGGCCACAATTATTTCTGGGTATCTTTCTTATGAACTTTCCTGTACCATATGCGACCCAACAGTTCTGATGAAAGCACTAAAAATCACAGGAAACCCTCCTATCGGTGGGGGAGCATGAATTTTAAAATACACCATTATATAGGAAATCTTCTATATAGAAAAGTAGAATGATGAATCAGAAACATAGAATTATACCTCCAAACCATTCTATCAAAAGACGATTTCCTCGACAGTCCCAGTTGCTGAGCCCTAACAAAAATCTCACGCGACCTCAAAGCGAAAATATCCAAAACAAAAAAGTTCGGTCCGCAAAATTTTCCATCTTGTTCCTCACACAAAAGAACAACCGACTGCAACAACCTTTTCTAACACCAATTGAAAAGGGTTAAACCGTCTGCTATGTTGTCATAATTGAAAATAGAAGACAGCTTCAGTTGTCAATAAGTAAGTACCTTTCTTCTGAAGAGATGAAAAGAATCTTTATCTGATGACAACCATTCCTGTTGCTCGAAGACTACGGTCGGTGTGGGCACAATGATTTCTCAAGACTACAACGGTATCTGAACTTTGTTTTTTCTCTCTATGGATATTATATTTCTTCCCCAAAGAGTATGCTAACGATGATAGAATGTCTAAAAGAGGCGCACTCAATGCGAGATATCCTCATGTTTTGCCAGTGCATCATATTATCCTCCCGGAATTGATACCGCATAACCCTGTCTCATGGGTATGGTTTGCCTGGAAATTCATGTCACAATGGCCCTCTGTCTCCAAGACCACTGTTGAATACAAAGATGGTTTATTTCTCGTGAATGATCCAAGGGATATGATGACGCTCTGGGATGAGGGATTCTTTGGGAAGGGTACCATGAGTAGATCTGAGCCTTCATGGTTAGACCGTACACAGAAACGTCTTGGGATAGGAGAATTCAAGAACTTGACCATCGAGGAGATCACTTCTATCAGAAGAGAGGAGAGGAAGAAGTTTAAGAAGGAGCGTGCCAAATTGGAGAAGAAAAAACAGGAGTTGAAGAAGCAAGGCGTTGTGGATCCTCTCTTGGAGGATAAACTCATGTTGAAAGAACTTCGGGATAAAGATATTAATGTAAAGGTGGAGAGAGAGACTGACGTCAGACTTGAGGATGATGCCTTGGTCCATGACGGTGAATTGATAAACATTGAACAGGTTCAATTACAACCATGTGAGGCCTTCTTCTTAAAGTTTGCCCTTCAATGTGTCGACGTTGTTCTTGACACCCAGTCCTTGAACTCGAAGGAACTTCTTGATCTTATTTGGAACCGTAGGGCAGATGATCAATTCATTTTGAACTATGTCGTCTATCACCATTATAGATCACTTGGTTGGTGCGTTCGCTCCGCAATCAAGTTTGGCTCAGATTTCCTTCTTTATAAGCGTGGCCCTCCATTCCATCATGCTGAATTTGCCCTCTCGGTGATACCAAACTATGCTGATGACTCAAAGAACCATGAAACAGCTCGGAATTTCACCTGGTTATCCGGATTGAATAGAGTTGTTGCTGGCGTCCGTAAGAACTTGGTGCTAGTATTTGTTGACGTTCCATCACAGGAACAAATTGAGAGAACTACGGATATCATGCAGCTCTTGGAGTTGTACAAAATTAACGAGGTTTTGTATAGGCGTTGGGTACCTAATAGGAACAGAGATTAGAAATGCCTTTGTATTATGAACTATCAATCATTATACCAAACCTTTGTAAGCTTTATTTACCCATCCACAGTCCCGTAGTCCCTGTATGCTGGCCTTTGGACCTTTTATTGGATCGTCATAGATGGCGTTTACTTCATGATCCTTTGTAGCTGGTTTGGATATGCACACGTAGTTTTTCTTATCTGGGAGGATACATTTCAATTGCGACTTAGGGAAGGGACATGGGCAGTCCAGATGAGACTTCACACACTCTTGTGTATCTGGACAGAGATATTTATCACACTTGTCATTGAGAAACTCATCTTCAAATGACACTCTCTGCTGCTGCTGCTGCTGTTGATGGTGGCCGAACGGATTAAAAAATTGAGCACTAGAACTCAACAAAAGCAAAGAGCCAATCAATAAACCTTTCATTGTACACCTTTTACACAGTCTTTATCCTTTTCTTCCTTCCTTTTTTCTACCTCAGTTCTTCGGAGTTCTTTCTCTGCGATGAGTTGGCCCTCGAATGAATGAATGGCTTCGCTGGCAGAAAAATGAAAACCGTCGTTCACCGGGATTTCCGAGGGAAGCGCGAAACTGTGCGGTGGCAGACGCGTCTGCTCCCATCAGAGGTGAAATAGCATTTAGGAAGGTAATGAACAGGGCCTCTTTTTCGAGAGCTAAGAAGGAGAATCCCATCAGGTGTGGGCAGCATGTACATCACACGAGGGAACTTCCATAAGGCCTTCGAGGAGATACGGAAGAGCTCGATGAGTCATTCGACGTGCAAGCTCATTGTGTTTGTTGCCTGTCTGAGTGTTGATGCCCTATGCGCCTCCAAGATATTGACCGGTGTACTGAAGAAGGAACTCGTGCAGTACCAGATTGTTCCGATTGTCGGATATACGGATCTGAAGAACCACTATGAGAAGTTGGACGGTGATATTACGAACATAATACTCCTGGGTTGTGGCGCCATGGTGGACCTGGAGAGCTTCTTCGATATAGATCCAAATGACTTCATTGATAAAGAGGACCAGAACTTGGATGGCACATTCAACACGAGTAGGAGCATATACATCGTAGATGGTCATAAGCCTTGGAATTTGGATAATATCTTTGGTTCTCATATTGTGAAGTGTCTTGATGATGGATCCATAGATAGAGAGCTAGAAAAGGAAAGGGAAGCATATACAACATTGATACGTCTCCAAGATCAGGAAGACGGTGATCAGGAAGAGGGTTCAGATACGGATGAAGATGATGACTATGAAGATGATGATGAAGAAGAAGATGAAGAAGAAATCATTGATGGATTAGAAGAAGATGATGAAGAGGAAGTGAGCAGTTCACAGGCGAAAAAACGCAAAGCTAAACAGGAATCCAAGACTAGAAAACGTCAGATGAAAGAGCATGAATTGATAGTGGAACAGTATTACTCCACTGGTACTACGATAACGGTCTCAGTCTCATTACAGATATACACCTTATTGTCTGAGATTGGTGAAACAAACACAGAAAACTTATGGCTTGCCATCATAGGTACCATCTCATTGGATAGCCAATATCCAGAGGTATACAGATCAACATTTGATGCCCTTAAAGCGGAGGTTACCCGTTTGAGTCCAACTGCCTCAGGTTCTTCGAAGAATGCAGATTCATCGCAACTTTCTGTCGACACAGATTATTACCTCTTTTTACTGCGACACTGGACCCTTTACGACTCTTTCTATTATTCTAACTATGTCAATGCCAAGCTGAAGATCTGGAGTGAAGATGGCCGTAAAAAGTTACACAAAATGTTTGCACGTATGGGTATTTCATTACAGGACTCCAAACAGAACTGGCTCTATATGGACAGTACTATCAAGAAGAACTTGAATGTCACATTTAATAAAGTGCTAGGCTTCTACGGATTGGATGACTTGATCAGAGAAGGGTTTGTGAGAACTTATGGGTTCAGAGGCTCATTATCCGCTAGTGAATGTGTGGAATCCATATTGGCATTATTGGAGCATGATAAAGTTGTTTTGGAGCGTAAAGAAGATGAAGATCTCAATGAATTGATTGCGAGAAAGGAGAAGACATGGATCCAGAACTTCTGGTCAAGCTGGGATGCACTGGGGAATAATATTGATCTTATTAATAGAGGACTTGAACATGCTAAGGATTTCCAAAAAGTTGTGTTCAACACAGGTATGGCCGTCTTGGAGAAACGTATGCTGAAGACTTTGAAGATCTATCATCTTGTTGTCTTGAAAGATGGTCCGGATGACGGAATGTTCAGAAACCCTTTAATCTTAACCAGATTAGGAAACTGGATCTTGGAGAGTTGTGCAGAAGCAAGCAAGACACTGTTGCCATTGGTTCTGGCGGCATTCGATGAGAGAACAGATACATATTTGGTTATTGGTTTGGCACCACGTTATCCAAGAGGTCGTAAACCATTGGAGGACGTTGATCAGAACACTACATTGTTGAACACTTTCAGCGTTGCATTCCAACAAGTAGCCAACACATCTGGTGCTAAAGTGAGAATTGACAGTTTTGAGAGTTCCATCATAGAGATTAGAAAAGAAGATCTCGCACCATTTTTGGAGAAATTGACCCTCAGTGGGTTAGTGTAATATAACATTAGCATTAGGCCTACTGTAGCCATTAAAAAGAGAGCAAATCGTGTCGTGTATAAAGGAATCTAGGAACCAGCCTTTAAAAAAGAAACTTAATGGAAGAATCACAGTTGACCGAAGTACTTCTTACCAACGTAGAAGTTGTAAGCGTAAGCCTTTTCATCACCCTCGACCTTGAAAGTGATAGTGACGCCCTTTGGGAACTTCAAGACGTCACCAGCCTTTGGATGGACCTCGTTACCTTCGCCGTCAGAGACGATGAAGTCACCTTCAACCTCCAAGACGATCTTAAGCTCGTCGTATGGGTAGGTGTAGACCAATGGCTCACCTGGAACAACCTTGAAGAAACCAGAAGTGATCTGGTCCTCTTTAGCTTCACCAGCACTAGCGATGTCACCGAGGAAAGAGTTCTCAGAGATCTTTGGTGGGAGAACGTCGTAAGCGTCTTTCTTTGGGATGTGAGTTAGGGCAACCATCTTTTGTTTCTTGTTGTTGGATGTGAAGACTCAGGGTATAACGATATCAATATCAATTGGAATAGCTCTCCCTTTTATATTCCAGATTCTTCACAGAGACACAATTCCATATACACTACCGCCAGTATTCTCCACATAGGTAGGTATTCGTGTTTCCTAAAGCGGTAAAAAGGTCCATGAGTTTTAGATAACAACGGAAGAGTTTACCGAAAGACAAAGGGTCTCAGGCTTTGATCTTGGACTAAGCGGGAGATGATCACCAGTGTAGAGAACTCTTAGAAGTTGATAGATATCATTAATAACCCCAATTGGCCGTTGGGCGGGGGTGGGTTCTCTAGTAGACGCATTGTTTGGATCATACCGAGAGCACCTCCCTTCGAAGAGAAATTTATGCAAGGGGATGATAGCGTGAGAAGATATATACAGTTAGAGGAGTCATTAAAGCACTTTTCAATTACATTCTACTAATAACATATCTACAGACGCTGAGATAAGATGCTAAAATGTGAATTTGGACACTAGACAGGCTCTTTCCCCGATCAACAGGCTTAGGCAGCATCAGCTGGACGCAAACCAGTGAAGAAGTTCTTAGCGTAAGAACCTTCTGGACCAGTGACCTCGAAAGTGATTGTGCACCCCTTCTTGAAGTATAAAACATCCCTTGGCTTGACCTCGACCTTGGTACCTTCCTCATCAGAGACGTAGAAGTGAGCTGGCTCATCGGTTGGAGAGGCAACTTCCAAACAGATTTTCATCTCGTCGTAGTCGTAGTGGTACACCAATGGGGAACCAGTGTTAGTAAACTCCTGATAGAAGCCACAAGAGATTTGCTGCTCTTTTGGTGCTTCAGAGGTGAAAGTGTCACCAAGGAAAGAGGTGGTTCTGTTTGGCAAAGATGGTTGCTGCTTGGTGTAACACACTTCAGCTGGTTGGTGGAACAATGGCATTATAAAAGAGTGATGAAAGCACTAGTGATGTGGTGATGAGCTTGGATGAAGGAGCAGTAAGATTGAAAAAGGGAATGACGAAGCCTTTTATATTTCCAAATTTCCCAAGATCAAAGTGGATAAGAATTATGGGATTGTGTTTATTATTGCCTAATTGGGAAAGTGAGTCCCTGAACCAATGACGATAAAGATTTGGAGCAGTGTATACCATTTCCGTGGTAACTCCACAGAGCAGATAGCTACTAAACTGCAATAACTACTCTTCTGGGACTGTGAACCTTCCGTGGATACTTCTTGTTCCGTCTGGATAATTACTTCCGTGAGGTTCATAGTTTGCAGATGATGAGATAAGATCAAAGCATGATTCCTCAAAGCGATATGAACTATAGAAACAGATACTTGCAATAACTCCAATCTTTGATAGAAAATAGTTAGAATCAATCATCACTGGACCATGCCGAGTTAAAAAAGCTAATCTAGATTGTTGGAAGTACGTAAAGATCGTAGGTTCAAGAAAAGCGGAATTCCGAACTCGCTGCTTTCAGACCGAAGTTTTCTCATAAGGAACCAAAATATCAAAAAGCTCTTGGTCCCTGACTTTGAGATGGATCTTGAAAGCTTTTGGCTCAATCGCAACTGAGTTAGGACAGGAATTGAGCTCGAAAGGATCTAATTTCATGATAAATCTCCTATCTTTTGGTGGGCCAATCTCAAAGAGAACAAGGAATCTAATGAGGGTGATGTACATCTCCTTCATTGCCAAACGGATGCCACCACAGATTCTTGTACCAGCTCCGAATGAGAAGTTGGAAGGGCCTTCATTGTTCTTCACAAGTTTTAGATCATTATCCAAATATCTCATCGGGTTGAAAGTGAATGGAGAATGGAATCGACTGTCATCATGATTAGCCGCATAAGCATTCATGAACAAGATCGTTCCCTCAGGAATCATTACATTCCGGTACCAAATAGGCTTTGAAGTGGTTCTCGGTAAGCTTGTTGGAAGAACAGAGAAATATCGAAGACCTTCCTCTAGCAACGCGGTAATAAATTGAACATCTCCTTGAAATGGACACATATTGAAAGCACTCTCCAACGATCCATACTCTTTCAATATCTCATTAATCAGAACCATCTGAAATTTCACACCGGATACTTCTTGGGAAAGATGACCTAGGACATGGTTTAGGACCAATGGCGTGTTATCAAGACCTGCGCTAACCATTGTTAAACAAACAGAAGTTAACTCAGCTTCACTGACATCTGGGAACTGAGGATTAGAGCGCAAGGCTCTGCTGACAATGGAATCGGAGTAATCCTCATCTCTAGCCATCTTTTCCTTCACTTCATTGATGAACTTGGCCATATATACATCTCGTCTCTTTCTGTAGTCATTGGCCATCTTAGTCTTATCATCAGACATTAATCGTTTCAAAGGACCAAGGTATCTCAACAATGGAACATAGTCTTGCTTATTGGAGCTATGTCCCCTCAATTTGACAATGGCATTCTCAACATGTGTAATCTCGTCAAAGAGACGACATTTGTCAGTGTGCCCCACTTTGACTAAGTAACCATAGGTGAGGTATAAACTCACCCTGAGAACAAACCCTTGGATGATTTTATGAACATCTATATCTTCATCTCTGGAAAAGTCTTTGACCAACAGGTATTGATTTCTGATCCTTTTGAACATGTTTCTTGATTCATCACTAATAAAGCCACTGTGATATTCGACACTCTTCTTGTTTAAGGCAGTAGAGATGACCTTTTTCTTTTTCTTATAACTCTCACCATACGGGGTAGTGCCCACTGTAAAGCCCTGTGTGTTACTCACAACGGTATGGAATGTAAACAAAATTGGTCTTGAATTGGTGGCGTCAGAATGCGTAATCCAAAGATCTTTCACACTCTTGTACGAGTTGGCAACGACAACGATACGTGACCCCATTCTCATCTGGAAGACATCACCATACTCCAGGGCCCACTTGGAGTATTGTAGTGCTGGGTTGTGATTGACATAGGGAAGAACACCAAAGATTGGAATTCCTCTAACATATGGAATTCCAGGGATCCTCCTCGGACCAAAGATACCAATCCAATCTAGAAGCAAGAGGAATATGGCCAGTGTTATTCCAATATATACTACTATTCATGTAAGTCAGTTCCTGCAAAGGCCTCAGACAGTGATGAAGGTATCAAAAATACACGAAATCGAACCATTGAGGATTGTGAGACATGCAACAACATTTTTAGCAAAATCTTTAGTGAATTCCAACATCGTAATTACATCCCATGGTTTTTATTCTTGAAGCAATAGGGTTTGAAGACAAAAAAATCATTTTCGAGATCAAAAGACACAAAGGGGAATATGTAACCACAAAAAGCCCACAGGACCTGATACCACGAATGGATGTGTATTTCAAATAAATAGGTGTAAGTCAAATAAATAGAGTTAATAAATAGAGGTGAATAAATAGATGATAAATAGTAAATGGTCACTTCTTTTGATCCTTGTCTGAATCAGGTTCAGGTTCCGGTTCCGGGATTGGGAATTTGAAAGATTCTGGGGTAGAATCCTGGCCTTCACCAACTTGTTCCCAGACGCTTGAGCCGACGCTAAAGTTTCTGAAAGCCTGGGTCAATTCCAAAGGTTTGTAGACGACTCTTTTCTTCTCTTCATCCCAGAAGACCTCATCATAACCCGTTGTAGGGAAATCCTTTCTTAGAGGATGACCACTGAATCCATAATCGGTCAAGATTCTTCTCAAGTCTGGATGGCCTTCGAAAAAGATACCATACATGTCATATGTCTCTCTCTCATACCAATTTGCGCCTTGGTACAAAGAGGTAATACTCGGGACAGCGGACACTTCGGACGCATAGGTCTTGACTCTGATTCTCGAGTTGAAACGGATGGACAACAAGTGGTAAATGACATCGAATCTGTTGGTACGAGATGGGTAATCAGCACCGGTGATATCGACAATGCACTTGAATTGCGTGGTGGTGTGGTCTTTCAAAAAGGCCATCACAGGGATCACACTCGTTGGAGAGACATAGATGGTGAGCTCGTCCTTCCAAACACTAAACTTCTGGATAAATTTAGGCAATGTGGTGATCAAATACTGACCAAACTTGTGCAGGGACTCAGAAGTCTTCTTGTATTGCTCAGCTGGGTTCACAATTGGTTCGTGTAATTCGCCATACTCCTTACGAGGAAGAGTCTTGAGATCAACAAGTGGCTCGTTGTAGGCAGCCTTGGAGGCACTGAACGAGCGCTTGAATGCGGTAGTCACTGAGCTGGCTCTCAGAGTTTTGACTTGGTGTCTCAGACCGACACGTAGCATCATCCTGTTTGGTCTTTTTGTTCTCTTTCTTTGACTTGTTCGTTGTTGATTTGTTGAGGATGTCCCCCCCCCTTAAAATTCAGTGGAGGAGGGCGATGGAAGCTGACGTAACAAAGATTCCACTAGATAGTGTTATTAATGTTCCGGCCAACGGCATTAAGAATGCGCTCGTGTAGCTCAGTGGTTAGAGCCTCGTGCTTATAGCGGCAAAAGTTTTGACGTTGTGCAAATGTCACGAGAAACGCGATCGTCGTGGGTTCAAACCCCACCTCGAGCACAATTCTTTCTTTTTTTTGCGGGCGCACTGGCTCAGCCGCGAGAGCTGCTGCTGCGCGCCTAATTTGATTACGTAACAGGCATGTGATGAAGGTTTGCCATTACCAAATGCATTATATTGTTATATTATATCATGTTATACAATTAACGATCCACAAGCTGCTTGCGTACTTTAAGACTGCACTAACCAGGCATTAGCTGTAGCCAGTATCATTTCACCCCATTCAATTGATCCGTAACCCTCCCATTTTTGTTCTCTCTGCCGGCTGCCCTGCCAGTTTCCTTTCTGCAAAAATCCATCGCTTTGAAAAAGTGCACAGTCAGCTCTCTCACAACCAAGAACACAGAAAAATAGAAGGACAACACACCGCAATGCCACCGAAACAGAAGAAGCAGAAGGAGATCGTCCAGGATGAGCGTCTTCAGGCGATTGTTCTCACAGACTCCTTTGAGACAAGGTTCATGCCCTTGACCTCCGTGAAGCCAAGGTGCCTTCTGCCATTGGCCAATGTTCCTCTTATCGAATACACTCTCGAGTTCTTGGCCAAAGCTGGTGTCGATGAGGTATACTTCATGTGTTGTTCTCATGCGGATCAGATCCAGGATTACATCGAACAATCCAAGTGGAACTCCCCATGGGCTCCTTTCAAAGTGCAAACCATTATGACTCTCGAATCCAGATCAGTCGGTGATGCCATGAGGGATTTGGATAATAGAGGCTTAATCACTGGTGATTTCTTACTTGTGTCTGGTGATGTTGTCACAAATATCCAATTCGACAAAGTTATGGAGGTACACAAGGCGAGAAAAGCCTTGGACAAAGATCATATCGCCACGATGGTTTTAACACAGGCAAGCGCTCTCCATAGAACAAGATCACATGCGGAGCCAGCCGCATTCATCTTGGATAAGAAGACGGACAGATGCCTCTATTATCAAGATATCCCTGCAGCAGATGGTAAGAAGTCCTCCATATCTATCGACCCAGAGATCTTGGAAGGTGTTGATGAATTTGTCGTGAGAAATGATTTGATAGACTGTCATGTCGATATCTGTTCACCGCATGTTCCTGCCATCTTCCAGGAGAATTTTGACTACCAATACTTGAGAAAGGATTTCGTCAAGGGGATCCTCTCTTCAGATATCTTGAAGAAGACCGTTTATGCCTACATCACAGATGATTACGCTGCAAGAGTGGAAAGTTGGCAAACTTATGACGCAATCTCCCAGGATATTTTAGCAAGATGGGCTTATCCTATATGTCCAGATTCCAATTTCCTGGAGACACAATCCTATTCATACGAAGGTAAACACGTCTATAAGGAAAGAGACGTTGTGCTGGCACAGTCATGTAAGATTGGCGCTTGTACTGCTATTGGTTCAAACACTGTCATTGGTGATGGTACAATCATTGAGAACTCCGTGATTGGAAGAAATTGTAAGATTGGAAACAATATTGTGATCAAGAACTCCTATATTTGGGATGACTCCGTCATTGAAGATAATGCCGCCATTCATTATTCCATCGTGGCAAGCAATTGCAAAGTTGGCAAAGGTGCTAAATTGGATAAAGGCTCTGTGTTGGGTTTCGAAGTTGTTATTGCAGAAGGTCAGACCGTCCAAAAGGATATCAGAATCTCTTCTAAACACATCGAATCAGGTCATGATAACTTCGTTGACTCAAGTGATGCCAGCACGACAGAACACACATTAGCCACTGAATATGTTGGTGAATCTGGTGTTGGCTACTTGTACGAATCTGATTATTCTGATACTGATGATGAAACTTCCAAGCCAGTAAACTCATTGATGTACCAGATGGGTGAACTCTGCCTCTCTGATGATTCTATTGCATCCGCATCTCAGAACACAGTCAAGCACAAGAAGAGAAGAACATACTCTACGACATCTATGGCTACTGATTACGAAGAGGAAGACTTTGAAAAAGAGGCTGTTGCCACAGTTGTGCGTGCCTTGGAGAACAACCATGACTTGGACACTGCCTTATTGGAGCTCAATACTTTGAGAATGAGTATGAACGTCACTTACCACGAGGTGAGACATGCTACTCTTTTCGCATTATTGAGCAGAGTAACACATTTCATCGAGACTGGTACTTTGAATGCTAAAGAGGCAGCCGATAAGGTTTTCAAGCAATGGTCTCCTCTTTTCAAAAGACAGGTGTTCGACGAGGAAGAAGAAGTGGATCTCTTGCAAATCTGTCACCAATTGACCAAATCCCGAGAACAGGGAAAGCAGATCCTCCTGTATGTCATCTCTATCCTGTACGACATTGAGATTGTTGGAGAGGAGTCTATTCTCAAGTGGTACAAGGAGGACGCAGTGGATAACGAGTACGTCGCTAAATTCGTGGACTGGTTGGAAGAGGCAGAAGAGGACTCTGATGAGGAATAGATAGATTATCATCAAATAAAAAAATTAGCGTAATTTTGTGTCACTTTCCCGTAGTTATAACCGCTGTGCTGTGGCTCATCTCCGAGAAGAAGAAAACCTCAGTCAGACAAACCAAACAAACAGAAGAACAAGACAGATCACCAAACATCATTGACATAATGAACGAAGACACTGTCCGCTTGGAGAAGGCCATAGATCTCTATGAACAAGGCGCCTCAAAGGAGAACACAGGGCTCATGAGAGATGCCATCATCCTTTACAGAGCTGCTCTGAAAGTGAGTACACTACTACTATTATGATCTTTACAGGGGACCGGAGGACACTAACTCATACAACAGCTCCATCCAGATGTTGAGAAACTCTACAGAAAGAAGCTGCATGAAGAGTATTTGAAAGAGAAGGAGGAAACGGTGGCAAAACAATTGGAGCAACTAGAAGTGGATGAAGAGAACGAGATCAAATTGGATCCATGCTGGCTTCTAGATATTCTTTCGGATGATATTCTAATAGAAATCATCACAGTTCTAACACATACAGATCCCCGTGCTCATGTTGCTCTATCATCAACTTGTCAACGTCTGTCCGGACTCTGTTTTGATCCGATTGTGTATAAGCATCTCTGCAAGCTGGTTTATCCACCTCAAGTCTATTCACTTACAGCGATCCAGTTGAACAACATTTCGAGGGATCAAGAAGAAATGGTGAAAAGCTGGGATTATAACTGGAAAGACATGCTCAATGACCGTCCGTATATCAAGTTTCATGGTGTTTACATCTCTAAAGTGAGTTACATTTCAGAAGGAGTAAGGGAATATTCTCACTATGCACCCGTGAAAGTGGTCACCTATTTCAGATATTTGAGATTCTATCCTGATGGGACAGCTTTCAAAGTGACAACAACGGACGAACCAAGTGAGGTTGTACCACATTTCCACAGGGAGAACCATTCGTCGATCAAGATGAGTCTCTTGACCAATTGGCATATCGAAATGGATGGTCAAGTCTATATAACGAGAAAATCCGCAGATTATGAGTTCATCGAAGAGTTGAGAGTCGGCCATCTGGGAGATAGAAAATATCATCGACTAAACTGGATAAGTTCTGGGTCTATCGATAAGGATGGAGAGAGAAGCAATTTCAACATGAGAAAGGAGAAACCATTCAATTTCAGTGCAGTCAAGAGCTACAAGGTGGACTACGGAAAGGCCATATGACAGCCTCATATTCCTATACATGCTTTAGAGAAGCTCATTCCTATCAATGCTTCCTAATATGGATTCATCGTTCAATTCAGTCAAATCACTGAGGTCCGAGAGATCAAAATCGCCATTTTCAGATCCATCACTGCTCACAGGGGCCTGGAGTGCCATCGGTACGCTTGCAGAACGTGAAGAGGAGTCAACTAATAGAGCCTCCTTGGAGAGGCCAAGCGCTGGATCGAAGGCAATTCCTAACTTATCATCTTTTTGGTTGTCACCACGCCTTCTCTTCCTTGCAACTCTTTTGTTTGATTTGTCGTGGAAGTCACTCACTTGAATTGTCTCAAGGTTTCCCATCTGAATTGCTTTCCTCACAAACAGTGTCTCTTCTGCAATTCTCAACTTATTGTCATCCAAATCGAGTTTGGTCAACGAATCTCTCAAATCTCGAATCATTACTTCACATTTCAAGAGGATGTGAACAAGCAGATTAACCCTCTCTTTCTTCAACAAGTGATCTGGCTCAACGTGCCGAACATTGTCTGGCCACCAATGTGGTTTACTTCTTTCTTCCATCTTGTATGGGTAGCGTGTCTGTTTCTTTGGTTCGATGATTCTTATCCATGCCTTTGCAACAGATTTGCAAGGCATCTGCTGCAGGAGCTTAAAACATTCTTCAATGTGTTCCTTCACAGCTCTCTGATCCTTGAGGTTAAGGTCCATACTCTGATAAGCCAAGCTTCTTCTTAAGTTGCAACCATCCTCATCCGTAACTGTATTCTCAAGCGAGGGATCCGTTGTCTTTAGCGCATTTAGGAATGTGTGCGTCAAGACTCCCAAGTCTTCGTCTTTGATAGAATGAGATGAGTATACTCTGATAACTCCTGTAGGTAATGAGAGGACAACTGCATATCTGTGGACGTTGTACCTGTTCAAGAGACTGGTCAACTCTTGCTCCAATTCAATTGATGGATCCATTTTAGGGTTATCGGTTGGGAAATGGAAAGATAGGACGAAGAAAAATGGATATATCAACTTTTTAACATTACTTGGAACGTTTATCAAAGATGCATGGTCCAAACAATTGTATGGTTTCATCTATAGAACCATTCTGTACTTGTCAGAACTTTGCATCAGATCTGTAACATGTCTGGTAGAGAACTAAGGAGATACGGGCTCCAGACGAGGCCACGAAGTGACTGAAATAATGATACTACACACATATTATATCTATTGCAAGACTTGAAACAGAATCCAGATTATAGATACTCTTCTTAGGCAAACTCTTTCCTTGCTCAATTTTGACCAATAAGAAAAAGACAACTGTTGTTTCATATCGCGGACCTCCATATGCAGGACCGAATCTCATAAAACAAAGCACAAAATCCTACAGGACAACAACGATAACAGACTAGAATCTTCTATTATACATTTATGAACTTGACCTTAGATCAGTGTAGAATGTTCGGATACGAAGAACTACCGTTTGGATGGCCATTCTGTTGACCGTTTTGTTGAGGGACAGACTGTGATTGAGCCATCGGGACATTGAACCCTGGTTGTGGCTGTTGTGGAGGTTGTTGAGGATTCTGGGCTAATCTAAAAGGAGCTGGGATGTTCTGTTGCTGTGGCTGCATCATGCCAAATGGTTGGGGTTGTGGTTGCTGATTTTGGAATTGAAGATGTGGTTGTTGATGATGAGGAGGGAAATGTGGTTGGAATTGGGGTTGGAATGAAGTTGGAATAGCATGGAATGTACCCATGGAAGGACGTGAGTCTGAAGCAGAAGATACATGTGAGATCGGAAATTGTTGAATTGGTTGATGTTGTTGAATTGGTTGATGTTGTTGAATTGGCTGATTTTGTTGAATTGGTTGATGCTCTTGAATTGGTTGATGCTGTTGAATTGGTTGTTGTTGCTGTTGTGGAATTGATTGTTGTTGCTGTTGTTGCTGCAGCTGCAGGAATGGAGTAGTTCCAGAGGAGAACGATTTTTCTGTCAGCCTTTCAATAGATGGGCTTCTTGAGAGTTCATGTGTTTTTGCCCTTTCAAGTAATCTTCTTTCCCTCTCAGCTGACAGTCTAGCCTTCTCCTCCTCTTCTTTCTGCTTCTGCAGCTCTATCTGTTTAAGCTTCTCCTCAGCTTCTTTCTCCTTTTGGATTCTTTCCTCTTCCAATCTCTTTACAGCTTCACGTTCAATCTCCTCGTGACACCATAGACATATGAAAACCTCATTTGCATTCTTCACTAACTCTTGTCTCACAGTACGGTCTTGACACTTCAAGTGTTGCCATCTGTTACATCTCTCACATTTCAACATCTTGACACCATCGTCGTAATTCTTCTCTCTAACACCACAGTAACAGTCGAATAGCCAATCACCTTCTTCGAGTTCGATGCTTTCAGTAGAAGATGGTTTGTACTCCTCCAAGAGAGCTGCTCTTCTACTTGTAGTTTGTCTCCTAATACGTTCTTCTGCTTCAAGCTCCAATTGTTTCAGCTTTTGTCTGTATCTCTTTTGAGACTTGGCTTTAGCGACAACTTCTCTTTGACGCTCAGCTTCCTCTTCCTGCCTTTGTTTTTCAACCTTCATATGTTCCTCCTTTTCTTGCAATCTCGAGGAACGCTTTCTATGGCTCACCAGGTCATGGAGTTGTTGTTCCCTCTTTCTCTTCAAAATCTTCTTTCTAGTGACCAGATCTTCAGAGGCAAGATCATTGATGTGCTCCTTGATATTCTTGAACAATGGTCTGTAATGGACTTTGCCCTTGATAGACTCAAGGAAATCATGGATCTGATAGATACCGATAGCTATGCATTCCCATCCCACTTCTGGTTCAATCTCAGCGAAGTCAACTTCAGGATCCAAGTTCTTCGAATACTTGTATTTTCTCGGTATCTTGATCTCAGGGAATTTGAGCAAAGTACGCTTATAGATTCTATTGTCGCTTAGGAGATAATAGCTTTCCTTGTCATCTTCAAAGATCGGATCGAATCTGAGCTCTTGTTGACGATCATACTTCTCCACTTGCTTTCTAAAGGTATCGTTGTATTGTAAGAATGTGACAAGGAGGTACAAGACTTCAAATTTATCAACCAATGACAATGATTGGTATTCCACAGGATCATCTTCTGTTCCCAAGACAGTAGTGAGATCACCCAATAGGAACCTTGCTCTAAAGCTAAAATCCTCCATTGTGACCTTCGTCCCGAGCAGAACTGCAGCCATGTTGGTTGCAATCTTTGGCAAGAGGTTCTCCTCGTTAAAACCAACGAGCTCTTCCTCGATAAGCTAGAGCTTTGTTAGTTGTTGATAAATTAAGGGGGAAAGTAAACTGCGTGATACATACATCAACCGTTAAGGGATCGTTGGACATTCTGATACCACCACGGAAGTATGTGAGCCATTGGACCACAAATGCATATCTCCAGTCGTTACGCAGCTCTTTCAATTGGGTCTGGTAAGTCTCTTGTTCGAGCACCAAGTGCGTAGGAGTTTTCAACAGCTGGGCCTTGATCTCCTCGTCGACGAACTTCAGCCTGTGGGCCGGATGGTCCTCTATCACCGGGGTTCCGGTCATTGATCTGGACATCTTGGTATGTTTTGTTGTTCTTTAGCCGTGTTGAACAGAGACAAGAAAGAGTACGAAGGACGCGTAGTATTAAATTCGTACCGCGCGTTGTCCATTCGCCTGAGCTTACGTTTTCAGCGTTAGCGCGCTTACTTAAGATCGCCTTGGGAGGGTGACGAGGATTTCAACTTTCCCCTTTGATGGGCACCAAATACAAACAGCAAAAAGAGACCGAATCAACACGCAAACAAGGTCGCACAGAGAGACATTTCTCCCTCTAATAGGCACACCACACCATCTCACACACGAAGTGCTCAATTGAGGGGTTTCCCACCAGTTACGTGTTTTCATTCCCACATTCCCTTTTATTTTCCGTTCGGTCAAGCACCAACCTTTGCTGTCTAAGAAAGTGGCAAGATCTAACCGCTCTGACCATCAACACTCCCATCCAGTGAAGCGGTTAGGAAGAAACCATCTACAAACAGCTCTATAGGTAGAGTCATACAGCTGGCTTCGCATTTAATTTGTTACCCCCATCGGTTAGGCCTGGTTTATTACTCCCTGTTATTTATAGTCCAAACATGTCGCAGGATAACAATTTGAACCAGGACTATCACATCAGTGCAAACTACCAACACCAAGCAGTGCTGCCTAAGGTGAGATCCTCGGGATCATCTAGTTTAAGAAGAGTGCCATCCGCCGTGCCTGCCACTCCTAGAATGCTCAGGAATACCAGCGGCAATATTCAACACCAACTACAGCAGACGCCAGATGTCCAGTACCAACCACAGCAGAGGTCAAATTCTGACGTTGACCCTTTAGGATCACCACGGCTCACGAACCAACAGCAGGCGTCGGGCTCAACGAGAGGTGATCCAACAAGGGACCCTATGATGTCGCCTCTGGTGAATAGATCATCTGAACAGCGGTCACCTTCTAAGTTGCCACCATTGGATACATCTGGACAGAGATCGATTTCCCAGGCCACCACACCAACAAGACTGTTGCCTGCGGCAAACGTTGACCAAATGATGCAACAAGATGGACAGAATAGTCCTTCGGTATCTGCTAGTCAACGGAAGAAACCTACACAGCCGCAGCAGTTCCACCGTCGCTCTATTGGAGATTGGGACTTTATCAAGACTGTGGGGGCAGGTTCTATGGGTAAAGTGAAACTTGCTAAGCATAGACGTACAAGTGAAGTTTGCGCCATCAAGATTGTTCCAAGGGCTTCGAAATTGTACGAGAGAGCCCATGCTAATGATCCACCACCAAATAATTCTCAGGAGCGTTTGGTACGACTGAAGGAATACAACAAGGAATTTGAAAGAGATAGAAGAACCATTAGAGAAGCTTCATTGGGTAGAATCCTTTACCATCCTTTTATCTGTCGTTTGTTTGAAGTAAAGACAATGTCAAACCACTACTACATGCTCTTTGAGTACGTCTCAGCGGGCCAAATGTTGGATTATATCGTCTCCCATGGTTCATTAAAAGAACGCCATGCTAGGAAATTCGCAAGAGGCGTCAGTTCAGCATTGGACTACCTCCATAAGAACAATGTCGTCCATAGAGACTTGAAGATCGAAAACATTATGATTTCCAAGACTGGTGATATCAAGATTATCGATTTTGGTCTCTCTAATATGTACTCCAATGACTCCTTGTTGAAAACTTACTGTGGATCACTTTATTTTGCTGCACCGGAGTTGCTTTCAGCCCATCCGTATATCGGACCAGAGATTGATGTTTGGTCTTTTGGTGTTGTTCTCTATGTGTTAGTTTGTGGTAAGGTCCCATTCGATGATCAAAGTGTTTCCGTCTTGCATGAAAAGATCAAGAAAGGCAAGGTTGACTATCCGCCTTTCTTATCTCCAGAAGTTGTATCATTATTATCAAGAATGCTTGTGGTTAATCCAAATAAGAGAGCTCGTTTATCAGAAGTTCTCTCACATCCATGGATGACAAAGGGATTTGAAGGCCCACCGGCGTCGTTCGTTCCTCATAGAGTACCATTAAGTCTACCATTAGATCCAGAAGTTGTCGAGGAAATTGTTCGCCTTGAATTCGGCACATCTGAAGAGCAAGTGAGTGATGACTTGACCAGAATCATCATATCGAAGTACTATCAGGATGCTACACATAATTGGAAGTTGAATGCTAGTCGTCCTGAACTTCAAGAAAGAATGAGCGTGAGCCCAACGATGGGATTCCATCCGCTGGTCTCTATTTACTATCTCGTTGATGAGATGTTGAAACGTAAGAAGACAAGGCAATCGATTGTTGACATTCCACTAGCCATTCCTCAGGAAGAACAGCACCTAAAGAAGTTCAACACTCCTCAGTTGACTCAGCAGAGTACTTTTGCAGAGCGAACACCAGTGGAACTCTCTACCCCGACACCACAACCTCAGTTGACTTTCCCAGAAGCTGCACACACAACTCCAACACATGCCATCTCCCCAGTAACATTACCGGATGCACATGTTACTCACCCTGATGCAAAAGATCATGACGACCTTTTACAACAGCAGCAGATGAAGAAGAATGAGGAAGGCAAGGGGTTAAACTCCATCTTGAGGAAGTTCAGTCAACGAAGAGCTCATTCCATGAGACGTCCACAAGGACATGTCCATTCAAATTCTATCAGTGCAAGTGACACACCTTCTCAACAGGTTAAAATGGCCGGTGGTGATAAGGAATCTATGCGTCGTGTGGGTAGTCTCAGAGTTGCGAAGACACACTTCACTGATGACTACGACAATGACAGACCATCTGAGACAACCAGATCACATACAAGAACGGTTTCTGCTTATGCTGGCCCACCTTCATCCGTCATTGGTGACGTTCCACCTTTGCCAACGAATATTTCTACAAATGAGAAAAAGTTTCACCCAAATGCAAGAGCCAAGTCTTTGGGGCATGCTCAACGTGAGTTTTCCAACTTTGATGATCCAAGAAATGCACCTGCCCCACCATTACCTACAGACCTTGATGATGGATTCTTTGATGATATTACCTTGGATGAATTTAATGACAACGGTGCTACTGCTGGTAAGGCACCACTGGCATCTCAGAACGCACAGCCAATCACTACTTTGAGAAGTGAGTTGTCAGAGGCTCAAATAATGGAACAAGCTGCTAAAGCGCAACCAGGTTCAATGCCATCCATTGAGCATCCAAGATCATTGTTCTTGAAGGGATTTTTCTCCGTGCAAACAACCTCTACGAAACCGTTGCCCGTTATCCGTGCTGACATTATTTCTGTGCTCTCCAAACTTGGTGTTCAATTCACTGAGGTCCGTGGTGGATTTGTCTGTGTTCATACGCCTTCTATCGGTGGTCCAGTTAATGAAGTCAGCAATGCGCCAACCATTACTGTTACTGGCAGTGATGACAAGAAGGAAGAGGATATTGGTGAGGGTGGTAGCCTGGAATCACAGAAGTCTTCTGGCGGTGAGTCTGGCGATCATAGAAAGGGTCTCGAGCTCAAGAACAATGCCGACAGCAATTATGTACCGGATAGCGATCAGCTTTCAACCCCAAGTTCCTCGTTGAAGAGCCATAGACGTAAGTTTTCAATTGGTGGCTCTATCTTGGGCTACAGACGTAAGCCATCTATCGGTGCGCCAGCTATTCCTCCAACTCCTGTTGCCACTTCTAATTATCAAAATACGAACTCTCCGACAACTCATATACAGGGTCACAATGAGTTCGATTCATCGGCCTCATTGGACTCTCTCAATGCCGCTGGTCATGGTGGAAGTGACATGTTGATCTCAAGCAGGATCGAACAAACCAGAGTCAAGGCCGCATCACCTGTGAACGCCTATTCCACCGAAGGTGATGGTGGTCATCCACAGACAGTCCAGCCATTGTCTGTTGCGCAGAGTCGTACACCACTAAAGTTTGAGATTCATATCGTTAAGGTTCCACTTGTTGGGTTGTTTGGTGTCCATTTCAAGAAGGTTACTGGTAACACTTGGATGTATAAAGCACTTGCAGGCCAAATATTGAATGAGTTGAACTTGTGATTATCTTAATGTCACATTAATGATCTACGCGTATTATGATCTCTGTAGATGATGAAGTGCTTGGGATTTGCGAGGTTGGTGACCGAGGGGTATCATCGGGAGGCAGCGATGATAAAATTAACTCTGGCACCTTGCTGAAATCACATTATAATTTTGACATTAAAGATACCAGTGATACTTAAAAATAAAGAGTAGTTATAACATTTCTGTTGACTATAAAAATTACTAGCTGTGTAGATTTGGTAGGTGCGGCTAGTCGTCAGCTACACCGCGTATGATCATCATGATCAGGACGTAAAAAAAGAAAGCGAAGTGCCCCACGTGGGGCTCGAACCCACAACCGTACGATTAAGAGTCGTAAGCGCTACCGATTGCGCCAGCGAGGCAGTTGCTCGAAATAACAAAAGTTGTTGTTATCCGAATCAGCTTAGGGTTATGAGCACACAGAAAAATTTCAGCCCTTTGAACACAATGACGTAGATTTTTCTAGAAGAGCCATGGTCCATGGTTCAGAATTTATTTGTGCTTCTCTGCTTCTCTCTCTGTTCTGTCATTTGAAAGCTCTAAAGTTATAAGCAAGGGAATAATAGATTATAATGGTCGTGAACAATCCAAACAACTGGCACTGGGTCGACAAGAACTGTATTGAATGGACACGTCAGTACTTCAAAGACAAGATTGTTGGATTAAGTGGAGAGTCTAATGACAAGGCCCTAACTGTTGTAGTGGACAAAGTCACATCTGTTGAAGGTGATGTTGTTGTCTCCCAACGTAAGGGTAAGATCATTAGTTTATTCGATGTGAAGTTGGTTCTTGGGTATGAAGGAAAAGTGAACAATAAAGATGCTAAAGGTTCATTGACCGTCCCAGAAGTTGCCTATGATACCGAGGAAGACGAGTACCAGTTCGATATTTCTGTCTTTTCTGAGAACAGTGATAACACCAAGATCAGGGAGGTTGTGAGACAGAAGTTGGTGCCTCAATTGAGAAAGATCTTAACACAGTTTGGTAAGGATTTGATGATTACTCATGGTTCCGATATCCAGGTATCTGCTGATAAGGTTACCTCTCAATTCACCAAGGCTAATCAAGTGGAGAGTTTGAAGAAATCTGCAGGGCCAAAGAAGACTACAGTAACATCTACCACTAACGCAACCAAGTCCTTGTCAACCTCCTCGACTCAAAACACCACCACTTCATCTGAAGTTCCAAAATACAATACATCCACGCTCCATTTCGAGCCAGTGTTTAACGCCACAGCAGAGCAACTCTTCATCACACTTCTCGAGAAGAATAGAGTAGGGGCATGGACACGCTCTAACCCAGATTTTGCAGGTGATATGATGAAAGAGGGAACTGAGTTCCAATTATTCGGAGGTGGTGTTTCTGGTAAGGTCATTAAGTTGATTCCAAACCAAAAAATCGAACAGCAGTGGAGATTAAGAGATTGGAAGGATGGGTACTTTGCTACTTTGACCATTGACTTTCACCAAGGTGACTCTGAGACAAAACTTGATGTCTTGTTCAAAGGTATTCCAGTTGGTGAAGAAGATGTTGTCCAAGGTAACTTTGAAGATTATTATGTCAGATCCATTAAGATTACCTTTGGATTCGGTGCTGTTCTCTAGAATATTTAATTTTTCTAGATTATTTATGTAAGGTCATTAAGACGATCAGTGCACATACACACAACTATAGATAATAGACTATAGTAATATTCCTTATTTAGGCTGACAATCTCCAATAGAAAAATTACCGAAGTCGATATTTCTTTGGGTAGTTCTTTAATCCGTGATCACTTCTCAACAGACTACAGTTAATCTTGACCTTGATAAGGTGTCATTGTGTGCGCAAGGGGTTGAAGAATTGTAGGTGTGCCCCGATTCTACCTATAATGCTGACTCTTGAGCTGACTATTGCGGCAGCATAGCCTGGGACATAGATAATTGCATGCCCGCCCATTGTTTGACGATAATGCATTCTCTTCCAGAATTGTCGCCCTTCATACTGCTCCCACTGACAACCTGAACACCAAAGCCTCTGGGTTGATTACGTCATCACTTAATCTTAAAATTGCATGTGATTGATTTCGAGCCCTCTCGGAGAGATTTTACAGAAAAGTTGTTATTGTTCCATAAAAGCTGGGAACTCAGGATCAAGACGGGTATTAT
The DNA here is from genome assembly GCA_003708225.3 of Williopsis suaveolens. Taxonomy (NCBI): domain Eukaryota; kingdom Fungi; phylum Ascomycota; class Saccharomycetes; order Phaffomycetales; family Wickerhamomycetaceae; genus Williopsis; species Williopsis suaveolens. The sequence continues at coordinate 484,101 of PPNS03000001.1, read as the reverse complement.
TGGTGATTTGTTTGCTTCTATTGACGGCTGCTAATCTGATAGTGTTTATATGTTGTTGCTGTGACACGCTTGACCCAGAAAAGGTATCGTACTGAACCACGTTTTGTTTGACACATCCCAAAGTATATGGTCTTCTTCGGTAACTTGGAACGATTATATTACCTCGAACTCTAAGTATACAAACCATGGATAACATACCCAATCTTTCGAACTCACCTAGAACACCCCCGTTCTTGAATCTTTCTCCTGACCTCAGGAATTTGAAGCCATCTCTCAAATCCCCAGCATTCGATGAGGGCAAGTTTACGCTCGCAGACATGGACTTTGAGTCCGCTTACGCGTTACTCACACAATCTCCAAACTTTAATATGACACCCATGTCACATGGTATGTCTTCGTTGAACGATTCCGAGTTCAAAGATATCCTGAACTTCAAATCACAGTCCCCAAGTCCCAAGATCCCAACTCCGGTGATGAATTTGGAAACGCTCCAGGGATTTCCGCAATATGATGAGTTACTCTCTGTAAATGAGACGAATGCACTGGAGCACTTCCTTGACAGTATTATAGAGAAGCCAGACAAGACAAAACACGACCAGGTACCGAAGCGTGATTTCCTCAGTTCATTCCCTAATGATGTTTTGACAGATTCTACACCATTGGGCATCAGTCTTCACCCTCCAATACAGCCACTAATGGTAATAGAGAGACACAAAGAAGAGGCAGCAACAATTGCGGAACAGCCTGAGGTGAAACCTAAAACGCAACGAAAGAGGCGAAAACTCTTGACTGAAGAAGAGAAGAAGATGCATCATACAACAAGTGAGCAACGTCGTAGAGGCCAGATAAAGGAGACTTTCGCTAGACTCATCAGCTTGTTGCCATTGAACCATGCGAAGAAGACTCAGAGTAAAAGCGTTGTCCTGGAGACAGCCGGTGATGAGATTGATAGATTGATCAAGGCAAATAGAGAGCTCAGGAAGCTCTTGGAAGAAGAGTAATAGTTTAATCAATGAATATTATTCTTACATAGAAGTTTTTGAAAAGAACTGAATGGTAACATGTAAATTAAAGGGTGATTGGTATTAAATAGGTCCATCTGTTTGTCAAAAAAAGCAGAATAAATAGTATCAAAAAGGAAAAATGAAACCTCATGGATTCATAAAATGATCATTGATATCGATATTGAGACCAGAGGCAAGGTTCGTCGTCGTCATTGACGGAAGTCCACCACCGAGGAAATCCAGCATCATGTGCATACCGCCGCCTCCACTGTAGTCGTCCACATCTGCAGGTAAAACTTTGGATACACCTTCTAAGAACCATACTTTGTCTTTCATTTCTGTGGTAAATCCTCGTAGAAGTGAGTAATAACTTCTCATGATTCTCATAGCAGACAAGTCACCAGACATGAGCAGAGCAAGAAAGGTCTTATCCAAGAGCGCAGGGAATGCAAAGATACGCAAGATGAAATCGGACTTGTACTTCTCATGGTTGAGTTTATCCAAATATGCCAATGTGATCAGATACGGAGAGTCAATCTCCACTGGGTATAGATCAGCGATGGATTCATCAAAGCATACGAGGTCCGAGATGGAGCCATTCTTGTCATTCATTATATCACCCAAATCACTGAGATCAACAGAGATGAACTTGTAGAACCTCGAAGACAGCGGTAATGGCCACACCGCTGTAAGAATCGTTGCAGCACCCTTCACATGGAAGATCCATGCAGATGCTGGTAATGACGTTGGCGATGAAGTAGATGGCAATGAAGCATTTGCCAAGGAATCCATGATCAGGATAAGCGCAGATGCAACCAATGCATCAGTGTTTTCACCAGAGATCTCCAAGACAGCTTCACGCAACAACCTGAGAGCCTCTCCTCGATGATAAGTGACATGCTTCTCAAAGAGTTTCTCAGTTCTTGATAGATGCGTTGCTGAGAATGCAAGTATTGAGTGCATCAAGAATGGGTATTTAAAAGCAAGTTGAGGTATATCATCAATCCAAATTCGCTCTTCAGAGATACCAGCAGTGGTGATAGTCGGTGAAACTACCTCGGTATAGTGATACATGAGTCGCAAATCCACAAGATTCAAAGAAGTCGAGCCAGTGAAGGCGCTTATCGACGAAGCTAGCGGGTAATCTTGCCCGCTTGTCATTGGTTGATGCATTGAAAGAGGCGAAGGGGCAGAAGTTGGCGACATTGTAGGCTGCGGAGAGATTGTTGGATTGTTTGAGATAGTGCTCAAGTTGATAGACAAGTTATTGGAATTGCTGGATATTGGATTCAACATCGATACACCATGCATGGAGGTATCAATTGGAGGTGATTTCACACTGAATGTCGGAAATGGCACCTCTTGATCCAATAGAGACCCCACCTTAGGATGCTGTAGTATCTTAGCAGCGGTGATCTCTTCATCCACGGAACTTACTGATGGTGGTGGTGGTGTACTGTTCCCAGAGACGCTCTGCTTCTTAACTAGTGAGTAAGTACACTCAATGCCCATGTTCTTACACTTGGTGCACACCGGCTTGCCCTCGTCACACTTCACACGTCTTCTTTTGCAAGTGTCACAGCCCCATTTGGACTTATTGTGGAACTTCCGCTTACCTGTGGAGGTCTTGCTTACTGTCTTACCGTCTCTCTCTATGAGATCTGTCTTCACAGAGCTGCGTCTTCTCTGCTGCTCGGGCAGCTTCAGCGACGACTCAAATGTCATTTTGGAAATTGGCTTTCAATAGGTATCAAGGTGGGTAAGTTTCCAGGATAGAATTGAATATAAGTTGATGTGGTTGATAGTGCTGCTTCTCACGAGGTGTCCACGCGTACGGTATGGTGTTGGTTGTAAACAGGAAAAAAGTGTACTTTGAAACCAGCGGGAGATGGGAGGCGAGTGTGCAAGAGTCCAGTTGAATCGACGTCTTTGGCCTGTTGAAAGTGTCCTTCTCTGTCTCCCAGCTAGGCTGTGTGCTTTCGTATTGTCGTGTATAACGCTCGTTTAAAAAGAATATCGTTTAGGGGCAAAAAAAAGTTAAACGATGGAAAACTACTCGTCGCGCTGTCATGTGACACAAAAATTGGCATGTTGCTACAAATAGAAACACTTTTTTAGATCAGATGATCAAAGACCGTGTATTACCCCTTCAATGGTCGTGCGGGTCCTCCCTAGCTGGCTCTGGATCCACGGTGATCATAGTATCGATTCTCAAGATGGCAATGCAAGCCTCCAGCGCGGACTTCAAGGACTTAATCTTGGACATGGTTGGCTCCAATACACCAGCTTTGGTCTCATCCACAATCTTACCGTTGATAAGGTCCAATCCGTAGTTTCTATAGTTCTTTCTCTTGACATCAGTAGGAAGAGCGGACTGACTAGCACTGTGGTATGATCTCAACTTTGCGATCAAATCTGACGAGTCCTTAGCAGCATTAGCGGCAAGGGTCTTTGGGATTGTAAGCAATGCATTCGCAAACTCAGCGATTGGCAATTGTTCACGGGACCCGACAGTGGTGGCAAAGTTTTCCAAGTAGATGTTCAAGGCAGCCTCCACAGCACCACCACCTGGCACAACGTTACCAGATTCTAAAGTTCTCTTAATGACAGAAAGAGAATCATGCAACGATCTCTCCATTTCATCTAATGTGTAATCATTTGGACCTCTCAAGATGATCGATGAGGAAGAGTGAGCCTTAGTGCCCTTAATCAAGATACATTCATCGTCAGAGATTCTCTCTTGAACAACTTCCTCAGCATAACCCAAGTAACTACTCTCGAATGTTTCTTCACCTTCCAAGTTGGACAAGTTACCGAGGAAAGTAGCACCAGTGGCTCTAGCAATTCTTCTCAAATCCTCTTTTTTACAACGTCTCACGGCCATAACGCCAGCCTCAACAAATTCTTTCAAACACAAATCGTCGATACCCTTTGTCGTCAACACGACATTGGCACCGGCAGCTATTATCTTTTTGATTCTTTCCAGAACAATTCCGTATTCTCTTTTACGAATCTCTTCCAATTGTTCTGGATCATCAATATTTATCTGGACACCAAGGGCCATTCTGGCCTTTTGTAAGTTTATATCCAGGACAGCAATCTTGGCACCAGTGATCTTCTTAACCATAGCTTGGGACGCCACAGTGCAGTTCAACGCATAACCTTTGACCAACTGAGATTCAGTTGAGGATTTACCATGCGCTTTAAGAATGTTCACAGCCTTCACAGGGTACTTGGTTTCACCTTTACCATTCTGAGTCTGGACAGCCAACATGGCATCAACAGCCAATTGTGAAAAGAATTCAGAGTCGGCACCAATGATCTTAGAGGACATGGATGTCTTTGCAATGTTGATGATAGTTTCTTTGCCCAATGAGCCCACAGGTTGGGACAACACGTCATTAATGTATTTAGTAGCCTCTCTCAACGCAACTCTGTATCCAGTGATAATAGTAGTTGGGTGGATCTTGTTCTTCACCAATTCATTGGCTCTCTTAAGCAATTCAGAAGCGATGATTACCACAGATGTAGTACCATCACCAACTTCTTTATCCTGTTGTTGTGCAAGATCAACCAAAATCTTTCCCGCTGGATGTTGAACATCCAGTAAACTGAGGATAGTTGCACCATCATTAGTCACAACAACATCACCAATATCATCCACAAGCATCTTGTCCAGGCCGACTGGACCCAAGGACGACTTCACAACGTTGGCGACTGCTTGAGCAGCCAACACATTTTGATTACGGATGTCTTCACCACTAATCTTTTCACCACCAAGAACTAAATGTCGTTAGCAAGGTTTCCTGTCATAAACAGTCGGGAGGGTACTTACACAATGTCTCTGAGCGAGCAGCTCCGAACATTTGTGCCATATTTCTAATTCAGTCGAGCGTCTTTGGTGTTTTGATGATGGGTTCGCCATCGACATCTTTTGGACTTTTTTTCGTGTCCTCCTTGTAAATTATTTTGGTGCTGAAATTTACGCCGAGAATGCTATTGCGGTTCCTTCTGGACTAGCAAATCTGGGCAGAGCATATGATGAAATTTACGCTCGTATATGTTCTAGGGCCCATTGCCTACAGGATCATAAACAGCGCCGTGTAGAAAGAGGATATGTGATTGAACCAACACAAAACAAATCGAACCGAATTCTGCAAAATGGAAACACAGAGCACAGAGAACATGGAACAGTTGATAGCACTGTCAGTAATCTATGTGTAAAAGTCTGTACATATTATAAAAAGATGATGGAAAAAGAAAGCAGGGCCTCTAACAATTCCCCCATAAACCAAAAATCAAGCCCTTCATAGGATAATGCACTTCTTCTTTCTCTTAGTCTGCACAGCTTCAGGCTCAAGAGCGGCAACGATAGCCTCGTCAAACACATTCTTCAAGCCTCTTTGGGTCAAGGCAGAACACTCAACGTACTTTACCGCACCTAATTGCTTAGCGAGCTTTTCACCTTCCTCTGGTCTGATTGGAGCTGCGCCCTGTCTCTTTAGTCTCTCAATGATGATTTGGTCATCTCTCAAGTCAATCTGCGTACCAACAATGATGGCTGGCACACCCGGAGCATGGTGGTGGATCTCTGGGAACCATTTTTCTCTAACATTCTCAAAAGACGATGGCGAAGTGATGGAGAAACAAACTAAGAACACGTCTGTGGATGGGTAACTGAGCGGACGCAAACGGTCGTAGTCTTCTTGACCAGCAGTGTCGAATAGACCGAATGTGTATGGTTCATCACCGATCATCACAGTGACAGCATAGTTATCGAAAACCGTCGGAACATAGTCAGCTGGGAACTTGTTGGTGGTGTAAGATATAAGGAGGCAGGTCTAGTAGGAATGTTAGTATCAAAGGTATTCAGATTTAACTCCTGACACTTCAATGAAGTGGTGCACAAGGATATAGAGCAATGACTTACCTTACCAACAGCACCGTCACCCACGACAACACACTTGATGGTTTGCATTCTTGTCTTTGTTATCTAACGATTGAGTAAAAAAATGAGGATCCTTTGAACACAGCTTCCCTTTATCGCCTCTTGAAAAAAATGAAGAAGTAGGTGATTGATCGATGAGTAGAAAAGAGTTGGATAAAAGATCAACACTGGTGGATCTATTTTCTGGCCCTCTGTTCACGTTGAATTGTTAGTTTTATCGTGAGACGTCTTTTTCCCTTTGGTCTGTTTTTCCCTTTTTGATCGAAAAAAGCTGAAACAAGGGAGAAAAACAATAAGTAATATCCTAAAGTAGAAATATTACTGGATTGGGAAGCCATTTTATATCATGCTCCACTGCAACGCTGCTCGTAAACGGTCATTAAATTGGTTATGTATATCTACTCATCAGGCTTCAGACACTCACACCCACACCCGGAAGCACACTCTTCTGCTTGACGCCACCAGTCACTGGCACAATCGGCATGTAGAACATGTTCACATTTGTGACAGGAAAACACTCTTCTCTTCATCTTCAAACCACAATAGGCACAGTTATCCAGGTGTTCTATGTTCCAGCACACTCTACCCTTATATTCATCGGTTACTGGAATGGATAGTTCATAGTTAAACTTCAAGATCTCTGCGCGACGAAGAATATGGCCCCAAGTATATAGGATGTTAGCATATTCATCCCTGTATCTGTTATATCTTTGATCATCTGCATCAATTAGAGTGATTCCGAATGAGCCCTCAGAGTATCCCAAACTCACCTCATTGAACATCTCTATCTTCACATTGACAGTTGGTTTCTGTTCTCCGATAACGCTTGAACTTCTTGAAAAGGGTAACTTGAAGTTAGATTCAGAGTAATTCGAGCCAGTTGTATCACTCATTGAAGTGACTCTATAGTTCCTGAATGAACCTGCCTCCAATGGAGTATTTTCCGTAGGTTCTTCAACAATAGACACAGAGTATAATATACAACTCATCATAGCAAGCATCTGCACGTTACCCAGTTTTTCATAGTACGACATCATCTCCTTGATCAACCACGTACGACCAAAGGGATGGACACCCCAATAGAAGTCCTTCTTAAGGATAAAAGACAACACCCGCCAAGAGTCGTAAAGATCTGTGTATCCATACTTGGCACAAACATCAGCGTTGTGCGATGCCAGTTCATCAGGTGCACCACCTGTAACGCGATACTCTTCAGCCAACTCCATCTTGGATGGAATCAAATCTTTAAAGTCAAATATGGCAACGACGTTCTTATTCTCAGCAGCTTGGGTATCGTTGGATTTCTCAGTAGGTAATGAATCCTTCTGTCGATAGTTCTGAATCTTGAATACACCAGGTAATTTACTTCTCGTCGTGACATCCTTTTGCAAGATATCATTCCAATCATCATTCAAACTGTCATCACTTAATTGATCATCGTCGTAGAGCACTTGGTTACTAAATCCACCTTGATCGAACTTCATAACTTTCTGAACAGCTTTCTGCTCTTGTTTTGGGATGAAGAAACATACGAGTTGTCCTGTCTTGGTCCATGATGCACCGCAGCCTTTAGGAATCGGTGTGCTGTCAAATGCAGGTTCTGGCACTGTTCCCAAAGCTGAAGATCTCATTGGAATCAATTCGTCTTCTTCGTCTTCACTAGATGGCACGCTTGATGGCATTGAGGTATCCAAATCTTCAATCTGAGAAAAGTTTAAGCTCTCCGCCTCATCTTCAGCGTATAAGTGATCGAGGTCAATCTTTTCACCCATGAGGAACCTCAGACATGGTTCTAACGAGAACTTGGAAAACTCTGCATGTTTAGCAGTTATCTCATTCAAATTCGTCAAGATCTCCTGTCTCTTCACAGATGTGAGATCACGATTCTCTTCGATACTGAATTTTGGTGGCTTACTTGGATACTCTTTTGGAAACTTAATTTCCACTCTAAGGAACACCAAATCATCTCCTTGTTCAGCCCATGGTCCATTAAGCGACAATATTAGAGACCCAGTAGAAACTGAGATCTTTTCGAAACGAACCTTCGGGAATTTATGACCCACAACACTCACTTCTTCACCAAGGTTATCCGGTGTGTTATCCATGCTTAGACTATTTGGATTCTGATCCTGAGGTGGAGCAAACGCCGACCTTCCGATCCTGACACCAGAGATCCAGTTCAAGTGATCATCAGCGTTTGTGCTTTGACCTCTGCTTGAAACAAATGTATCCTTTGTCTTCTTTAATGTCAGTTGATTATCTTCAGTTCCAGGTTCCTCGCTATAGGTTCTATAATCATAAGGCTCCAGTTCCATTGGTTCTCCTCTATGAAAGTCCAGCTTCTCGTACAGTTCATCATTCAACGACCATAGTCTCAAGTCGCAATCCTTAGACCACGTAACCAATTGAAATTCTCTGTCATCAACACAACCTGCTGAATGTCTTTGTCTCCAAAGGAAATCTGTGACTTCATCTGAATGACCTTTAAACACATGTGAAGGTTTCAAGTTGGACTCCCCTTTCAGGTCAGAGTGATTTGCCAAATATATAGCATTGTTACCGCCCCTTAGCGGCATAATGGCACAGCCATGGCCAAATGGTAAATGTCTTGCCCTCCAAACAGGGAATTCAGTAGATATGATGCTCGTTGGCGTATCCGTGCTTTTGGATAAATCCCAGAATTTCACAGTACCATCATTGGAAGAACTTACAATCTCATGTTCAGTTGTCCTGCTAAAATCAACACCATTGATCTTTCTCTCATGTGCATCGACTCTATGGATTGGCTTAGCGTTGTTTCTCAAATCCCAGAGATAGAAGTAGTTATCATGAGATGAAGCCAATAAGTTAGGATTCTTGAAATTCCACTTAACTTGTGATGCACCGGCTCTCCAATCAGCTACTGAAAAGAAAGGTCTTTTGGGTTGACGAGTATCCCATGCTAGCACAAAAGTATCCACAGAGCACGTTGCCAACAGATCTGGATGATCCGGATGGAAGTTTATATCTGTAATGGCTCTCGTGTGTCCATGTAAGACGTGTTCTATAGCTTTGTCTGCAGAACGAGCCAAGTTCCACACTGTAGCTTTTTGATTCGATGTAGAGATAACCCATGCGGGTTTCGCAGAATGTGGTGACCATTGAACATCAGCAACTTCCCATGATGTCAAGTGGTGCAGCCATCTTGGTGGAGAGAATGGGTCGTCTAGGTCAACGACGTACAGTCCACGACGGCTAATAGTTTTCTGGTTAGCTTAATGAGATAAGTATTGTAAGAAGGACTCACCCTGCTAGGACAACGTCTCTACCACTTGGGTTTATAGAGACAGCACCGACACCGCCGTCAACCCTTAATGAGAGCGAGTTCCCAAACGTGATGGACTCGTATGGATTCGCCATTTGATATTTGTTTGTGGTTCACTGCTTAGCGCCTGGTGTTGTTCTTGTTGGTGATCCTTCAGAAGCACATTGAGAGATTCGGTCACGGACACGACTTCATACCGTGAGCACCAATTAGACAGTCTCGAAAGGAAGTCTCTGGGAATCTAAACAGGTCTACATGTTCCGTATCATAGCCAACCCATTATCCATAAAATTCCGTAATCCCTGTATATAAATAGTATCCTCCCTTGAATATCATCAAAGCAATTATTAAAAGCAGTCTTGTCCACTCCTCTCCAAGTTGACGTAGAATATTATTAGCGTTTCATCAGTGGATAAAATCCATATTTTTTTGGTATCATTGCATAGCATCTTATATGTTACAAGGCATCCATCTGGTGTTGCACCAGCCCTTGACAACAAATTGCGTTCCCTTTCCCAGGACACCTCTAGGTCCCATCTCGCCATTCTTCTCATCCTCAAGATTAACCCAGGGCTTCAAGCCCTTTGGCTTGACTGAAGGTCTCGCACCATCCATTCTGATATACTCAGGGGTATGGTCACACAGAGCGTCAACACGAGGAGGTAACACGACACACTGCCATAGTCTCTGACGGACAAGGAGTGCAAATTCCCTGTCGGAGCCTTCATAAGTTGATGGGTCGTTTAAATATTTCTCTTCCTCATCCTGTGTAATCTCAGGGAGGACTCTTTGTTGTCTTGCGTTGGACTCGTGTGCATATAGTCGTAAGAACTGTGAGTTGATTCTGGATTCGCGAGCTCTATGTACGGTGACCTGGGAAGTGCAAGACGGCTGCGAAGTGACCTTATATGTTTCAAGTTCCCGAGATGGGCCAGTGTGTTGACATCTCAATGGTAGTTTATCATCCGTCAACCGTGGTTGTATATCAAACAGTAGTTCGTTCTTACTTTTATAAGCTGAAGCCGTGGCGGTTGTCAAAGATCTGATAGAGCGGGTCAAGTTTGACACAAATGACGACTTCTTACCGATTATCTTAGCGCCTGGATGCACTGAAGCAACTGGCTGTAGTTTAGAACTGACGAAGAACTCGTGGTCAATATCATCCATGTAGCTGTTTCGGGAGGGTGACTCTAATGGGTGCCAATCACAAGGCTCGGAATCACTAACTGAGGTGAGTAATGAGCTTGACGAGGCAACAGACACAGATACTTCTTGTGATGATATGCTCTCTCTGAGACTAAACCTCTTCTGGTGCAACACGCTCTGTAGTGAGGGCGTTGTTGTGCTTGTGGTGCTATACCCACAAGAGCTTCGCTTTGGTGGGATGGGGATCGCCAGAGATTCATAGTCTCTGTTCTCCAACATCGTGGATACTGTGATCGCCATATTGAGGTACTTTCTTATGGCATTCAATCGATCAAGACTAAGATGTTGCTTTCCTACGGGGCCAACAAAAGGATATCCCTTTGCTTTTATAAGGAGTTGATGCCTAAACGGGGAAGCGCCGCTTGGGGCAGTTCAGTCCAGCTCAGCGGTCGGGCCACGCCCAAGGTCACTTCTGATGGAGAGACGTGTGTTACTGCCACGCCAAGTGTCTAGACGAAATACACTGGGGGTTGCACCAGCGACTGTGTTGTGTGCCATGTATGCTCCCAAGCCTAAAACAACGAAGGACTTTGCACTCGTGGTTATTCGAGAGAGATATTTCCCCCCAAAGCACTCCATATGTGTGTGTGTCCAGAATTAAAACTCGCTCCCATGACCAATTTCTTTCTGCGTTCCATAGCCGTTGGATTGTGCGTTAACTCCTCTCAGTTCCGCGCATACCACGAAAACAGAGAGGAAAAGTTGGAAAACGGAGAAGCTGCAAGCTTTCGCCGAAACAGGAAAGAACATCCAGAAAGTTGGTCAGAAAGTCGCCTGTAAGCGGGAGGTGTAGCCCGCCGTGTATGGCAGCTGTGGTTGAACATCTACAGGAAACCATGGTTTGCCATTCAGGAACCCATCGCTAAACAGAAGATCACGCCGGCTCCATAGGGTAGAATTCATTGTGTTTATGCGGCGTTTAAGTAGTGCCTCTTACTTCGAGAGCTTCAGCCTGGCACTCCTAACTAAAGTTCATGACACACCCTTTGAGCCTTTCTCAGTTCGCGGAAATCTCCAGTTCGAAGTGGGAAGCCGCGACTGTGTTCGGAATTTTTGCGGCACACGGGTTGCTATTTTGGAAATTTCCAATGTATCCACCGCAGTTTTCCGCCTAACCTGTCCGAACCAACCAGGAAGTCCTATCGCGAATAATATCAAGGCCAAAGGACGTACAAGCGCTCTGAGACATTGACAGCGTGATCGCCTACGGCGAAGGACTATGCAAGCGGGTGGGGTCATAACAGTAACTTGTAAGATATGGAAAGTACACAAGAGTGTAAAAAGCTGCAGCGTAGTGCGTAACAATTTACTGTCCCATGCTGGTACGACGTAATCCGAGTTGGTATCATAGACAATTAACCTCCGCTTTGAGAGTGTCTCTAGTCTAAGACCGTGGCGGGATCATTTTGGTGCTGTCCTGACGTGAGATTACGTTTTTCTTTTGGGCGCCAAAGTCCAGACTAAACTTGTTGGGACGTGGCATATGGTGGAGAATTCGTAAGCATTCAACTATGTAGTATTGATCCTAATGGCCTATTTAGTCACAAGAGAAGCAGCAAGGAGGTCAAGTAGATCGGCTTTCAACAGGGAATGGTGAGAGGTTACAACCAGATTCAAAGATCAGGGCTCGCTTGTCCCTCAAGAGTCAATGACAGAAATCCGGCGAGCTGTGACGCTCCGTGTGACAAAGACAATCTTATCGTTGGTATGTACATATCGTGTACCAAGATTGTGCGGCTCCCGTTCGCAATCTTGACACAAACCTGCGGTAGGGACCACAGTCCAGATATGATAGGCGATTACGTGAAGCCACCGGTGTACGACAGCTACACAATCAAGCAGATAGCAAGTTATAAAATAGCCGATAGAACTGTCCCTCATATACCTAGCCTCCTAAGATTACAAAAGTATTCTAGTGGGTTCATCACCAAGAATTCGTAAACGAACAACAAGACCAACAACATACAGTCAATCCACATTATCTCCTTCACAGGCTTACTCTTCCAAGCCCATGAAAGACCCAAGATTAGCCCGCCCACGGGAATTCTAAAACCAACTCTCCAATATCTGTTGAGATGATGAATACCTGGGTCAGTTCTATCAACATCCAAGAGTGCCAATGCTGTGAGCCCAGCAAGGGCGATTAGGATACCACTATGGAAATAGATCAGCACACCAAATTCCTCCTCTTCCAGATGGGGTTCAGTCATTTTGCACAAATCAGCACCGGAATCACCAACAACCAATAAGGATCCAATGACGAAAAAGTGGGTGTAGTAGAACAACATCGCAGTCGTAGCCGAACGTCGTAAGGAGTGGGTGGCTTTCAAAGACCCATCTTTATTGGAATAGATGCCCATAAATATGAACGCCATTATCAACATACTGATACCCTTGGATAATTTATCATTCCATCCACTCGCCAGTGGAGATCCAGCACATATGGAATATAGGAATTCTCCAATGGCAATAATGAAAAAGGCATGGAATCTTTCATCTTCATGCTCAATGTTCAAAGCTGTCGAGTACTCCAGCTTCATTTTCCTCTTGAACCATGGATGCACACTGATACAGAACACAGCCTGCTCCACTAAGAATAGACATAGAGCGAATATAGCTCTCCATCCCAATGTTGGAACAAGAAAGATGAAGAACCAACAACTGGACATTATAACCACGGAAGTGGAGTAAAGCCTCATCTGGAACCTATGCTCTTTGATATAGAACGAGTAGAACATGAGTATAACGGCAAAAGTTATCCCTGAGAGTGCATAACTTATGACAATAGCCCTCCACGCGCCCCAATTCTGAACTTCGTCAACCATCTCACAGTTATTCACATAGATTAACAAGAGAGCCAATTGCCAAATCACAAAGACACGTTGTAACAAGTCCTCATTGAAATAATAGTTCATGAATTCCTTTAAAGATGACCAGATGGTCCATGCTGGTACGAATAACAGGATATACTTAGCAGCAGCAAACCAGCTATGTTCCTCAACGGCACTGGATGCCAAATTTGCTGCAACACCCACGTAGACCAAATCGATAAACAATTCCAGCGATCCCGATGATCTCTCATTTTTGGTACGGAATAGAACACCATTATGGAAATAATTTAGGGCATATGGTCTTGTAAAGTATGGATTCAGGTTCGGAGGATCAATGAAGTTGACTTCGACATCTCCATATTTCTTCACAAATTCTTCGACTTCAGCGTTCTCTTCAGATGCGTGGCGAACCTCTGAGTGGGAGGAGTCCTCGTTGTCTTGCTCAAATATGGGCAGCACAGGTGTAGATTTGGATATCATCTCAGCGGACCCTTGAGGAGAAGTATCGAGGTTCTCAAAGGGGGAGAGGCCGCTATTTTATATCTGGAAGCAAGTTCTAAATTTCACACGGTGAATATGTAGAGCCGACACTCCTCCGTGCAGGAAAAATGCCGGGAGATGCATATATGAACCAGCAAGCTTTCTAAAGGGAGAAACAATTGGACAATTACAGAGAATACGAAAGACAAAGAGCATACGTATTTCATAGTATCAAAGTTCAAATAGATAAGGTCAGAGATCAGAAAAAAATTAAAAGATAGGGAGATCAGTGAGCAGTGAACCCACCAGAGGCATAGATGGTCTGACCAGTGATCCAGTGGCCCTCAGTAACCAAGAATCTGATAATCGGAACGATATCTTCAACTTTGGTCAATCTTCCTCCAAGACCCATAGTCTTGAAAAATGCCACGGACTCATTAGTCTCTTGACCGTATAAGAATGGAGTGTCCATAGGACCTGGAGCAACACAACAGACATTGACACCCTTTGAGTGCAACTCCTTGGATGCAGTCTTTGCGAAATACTCAACAGGAGCCTTTGCACCTTGATAAATACCGTAAGAATCGCAATAAGCAGCCAAGAGAGAGGTGACCAAGAAAACAATGGACCCGTTGTCATTGATGTATTGGGAAGCATATTTCAAGAATTGGAATGAAGCCTTGGAGTTGATGTCAAACATGGAGTCATACTCTTCGGTGGTCACTTGAGCAATTGGCTTCTTCAAAACCTTACCAGCGTTGTTAATGGCAATGTCAACACCACCGAACTTAGCCTTAGTCTGTTCAAACAAAGCCTTAGCGTCTTCCTCCTTGGCCAAGTCACCCTGGATACCAATAGCATCAACACCAAACTGGGATTTCAGCGCTTGGATCAGTTGGTCAGCAGTTGTGGCCTCAGAGGAAGAATGGTAAGCGATAACAATGTTAGCGCCTAATCTTGCGAGTTCCTTAACTGTCTCCGCACCGAGGTTCTTTGTGCCGCCAGTGACGATTGCGGTTTTGCCCTTTAGAGAGATATCGATTGGAGCCATTGTAATTGTTCTTATTCTTGTTTGTCTTGGATTGCTCTCATTTGGCAAGAGGTTGATGGAGGAAGAAGTGTCCCCTTTTATAATGCACCAAAGTCTACACGGTGTACAGGTCCAATTGGTCCGGGGACGTTGGGTTTCAGAGGTTTGTGTATTGTTATCTGTTCCAGAACCATGCACGGCACCCTCAACTCCACCAATCATCAACTCCTCCATGAGGCACAGCCAATTGAATCCGCTAATTCCACTAATGGTTTCCTGTGAATTTGGAACTTGCTACTTGGGACCATCTCCTTGATCATCATGCATACGAACAAGAATGAGCATACAAAGAGTAAACACCACCCTAAGGGATCAAGAGATTCCTTCGGCGGCGCCTTGCTTCGGCCGCATACTCTTGCATATCCGCGAAACTTTCCTCTTTCAATCCCTAATCCCCCGCAAAATCCGGCAGGGGGCATTTGGTGGTGTTATGTCAACATTACGTAAGACTGAGAGTTGTACTTATGTAACAATTCGCTTTAATAGGGTGCAACTGTTTTTCTCTTCGTTTCCTTTGCCACAAACGGGCCAACAACACAGAGCAACACAACAGAGATGTCCTACCAACCGCTGTCAAATCCACCCGAGTATGCTGATAACACTGCTGTTCCACCACACGACCCATTAGCCGATGACTTCAAGTATGATACCGTGGTTTCCGGGTGCGAGCTCAGTATACGCCAGCAGTTTGTGCGTAAGGTGTACACGCTTCTCTTTTGTCAACTCTTGCTCACCACGGGTATCGGTGCATTGATATGCATGAATGAAAGTGTCAAGACATTTGCTCTCACAAACATCTGGCTTTTCTTTGTTAGTATCTTTGGTGCCATTGGTACCATGATTGGTGCTTACGTCCAAAGTCGAAAGTACCCTGTCAATCTGGTCTTGCTTTTGTTTTTCACACTCTTTGAAGGTTATACAGTTGGTGTTGCTACGAGCTTGTATGATACAAATATCGTTGTCGAGGCCATGGTTCTGACTCTCATCATCTTTATCGGATTGACCGCGTTCGCATTCCAATCCAAGTATGATTTCACAAGTTGGGCCGGTGTCTTGAACTCATGTCTCTTTGCCTTGATCGGTATCGGTTTCATCTGGTTTTTCTTCGCCCCATCCAGCACCATGGAGCTCGTCTATAGCTCGGTCGCTGCTATTGTCTTCTCTGGTTATATCCTTGTCGACACCCAGTTGATTATGAGAAGATTCAACATTGAGGATGAAGTCCCAGCTGCAATCAACTTGTATTTGGACGTGCTCAACTTGTTCCTGAATATCTTGAGAATTCTTGCTTCTCAAAGAGACGATTGATTTTTTATTCAAGGACTTCTATGGTATTCCACATATGTCTCTCTTTCTCGTAGTTTATAGAGCCCCTAAAAAATGTGTCACTTTTTTTTTATTACTATCTGCCATCGGAACGTGTCAACAAAATCTGTGGCGGGGGAAGAAGGCAGAGAGAGAAATTGGAAATTGCCGCCTATCAAACCAACAAGAAAACGAACAAAACAGAAACAAACTTTCACTTCTTTACACTCTGCAAAGGACTCAAATAATGACAGAGAACCGCGATTCAAGCAATACTTGTATGTTTTTGAGGCAATGATTTCCATGCTGCCGCCCTATATTAACACCTCCCGTTTAGTGCTCTATACTACCCTTACACTTAACTCCACTACTCTATTCACCTCTGAATCGCCACTATTACCATCATTAGGACTATTCACTCTAAATGAGAACATCGGATCTCAGATGGCTATCATCAACGCCTCCTCAACACCGATGGGACAGATCCCCTTGGAGATCAACGGTGTCTCTATCGTTTTGATGTACGTCAAGGAATCAGTAGAGGGAGATATTATCACCGTCGTGACCGCTACAGATGTTTCTGCTGGAAAGATCTTACCGATCACCACAATCCAGCGGTTATTAGAAGAATGGAAACTGTTCAAGAAGGAAGAAGATACGCGCACAATTCAGTTTAAGGTCATCTTCAACCATATTATAAAGGAAGTTGAGAATGAGTACTCACGAAGTGGGTTAGAGCTCTCCAGAGAGGAATTACAGAGAACAAGGGAGGTCATGGAGAATAACATCGAGCAAGTCGTTGAACGTAATGAAAGAATAGGGCTATTGGTTGATAAGACTGATAGATTGACAGAATTAAGTAATGGATTCAGAGGAAGTGCAGTCAGGGTGAAAAGATCGATGTGGTGGCAAAATGTTAAGTTTTGGGTCATACTGGTTATTGTGGTACTACTTATCTTGGTTATTTTGATGAAAGCAATTGCATAATGAATTAATGACATACTGAAAATCAATAGGTCACGCCTGGAGCAATAAGTGGCGGATATCCACTTGAAGTAGTCGGTGCTGAGATTTCACTCAGATCAGTATCATCACAGTCAAACTTTGCACTTATCCATGTCTCAATGTTGCTTACTTGATCCCTGGAGATATTGAAATCCTCACTGGTGAGCTTCAACAACGGAGCTCTGATATTGATCACCTCGACTTTCAATGCCTTTGCCACAACTTCAAATGAAACCACAGCTGGGAAATTTATGTTGCGAAACATCAAGGGTCCGTCAGGTCTGGTCAAATATACGCTCACACTTCTAAGACTCGGGAATGTGACATTGGAGATTTCACGAAGGTCGTTACAGCCATTGATCACAAGGTCCTCAAGTTGATTAGTGTGCTCGAGAAAATTGAGAGATACCAAGTTGTCCAAATTCTTCAACGCCATGTGCTTCACATTTGAGAAGAGTGGACTAGACTCAAGGTATCTTACTGAACAGCTGTCAAGTCTCAAGTTCTCAAGTGGATGATGTCCTACGTGAGACATACTGACAACTTCAAAAGTTCGTCCTTGGATAGTTAACTCGTTCAAACCGGGGAATTGAGCCAGAATGTCTGCAAGGTCAACCATCAATGGGATACCAACTCTTATAGTGCTATTCTCTGGCTTTAAGGTCAAAGTCTGTAATTTGGGGGCATCAAGATGCTTTAAGATGTCATTGACTTTGTTTGAAGTTCTGAACAGCGGAGACATTGTCATTACCAACGTTATGAGTCTTGGCACATTGATCTTATAGTCGAAACATGTGAGTGATGTACGATCAGCTTGAACTGAGCCTAGCCTTGGTGCCATGGAGATCAACTTGGGGAAATCCAAGACAATGAAATTTGGTGACGTTCCTGCGTCAAGGTTCAAATGGAACAGAAGTACTGCATTTGCGTTGGCCTCATCAAGGTGAAACACAGATGGGAACCTGAGTTTCAATATCAAGCCTTGTTGGATCAAACTCTTGACCACAGAGCTGAAGATGATCTGCTTGAGATTTCCTGCTTTCACGTTGCCCAACGTGAGAATCCATCTGGATGTTCTTCTTGTCGATAAGACTCCTGGTAAGATCATGAGATCTGTCAAATTAGCCTTCTCCGTGACAGTTGGTAATGACATCTCATGCACTGGGTACCCCTTCAAACTGGTCATAAGTGCAGCTCGGTGATATTGAGCATCTTCGATCAGGTGTATGTGATGGCCAAAGGTCACTGTCCTCTGTGATGAAACTGTTGTCATCTCATGTGTGATCCCGGGTCTCTTCAACCACGGTAATAACAGTGCATCATCGAGGAGTGTTGAGAGGGTCTTAATGTCACAGAACTGTGCGATGTATGACAAGAGTTCTCTCGGTAATGTGATCGTGGTGTCATCTGCACCATGTGTAGCTCGTACATCTGGAATGTACATGTGTGTAATCAATGAGCGAAAGAAGGAAAAAGGACAGCTATGAATGTAGGATTAGAGATGATCAATGTGAGAATCTTGTTGATTAGCTCTCGACCTCGGCGAAAGAAATGGTGATTTCTTCATCTTTTTAACCGTTTCAAGCTTTACACTCATCATGAGGGGAAGGCCGATGCACCACCACAGTGACACAAAAAGTTCCCCGAAACGGGTTCTGCCGATTCTCTCGACAACGTTGAGTCCACTACAGGTCTTTTAAACAAACGCAAAACTGTCAATCGACTCATCGATTATGATCCACTAGCTATCAACCTCACTTACCGTATCCTCCCTCGAAGTTCCCTTCAACTTCTTTGTAACAGGTTCTGGGTTCTCCGGCTGCGTTTCATCGTTATCCACCGTTTCAACACTGTCATTGTCATCTACGGTGTCATTGCTGCCGTTCACTCTCGAATCATCGTGTATCTCTATCGTCTCGTGTACATCCACTGTATTATCTGCATTGTTCGTGGTTGAATCACCTGTCTTCGTAGAGGTGGTAGTAGCAGCAGCAGCAGCAGCAGCTTTCTCCTCGCGCTTTCTCTGTTTCTGAGCATCCTTGCGAGCTTGGAATGAATCGAGTTCTTCTCTCACAGATGGTATGAAGGATGAGAATTCTGCTTGTTCTAGGGCACTGATTACATCTTGTGGTCCTATTGTTTTTCTGTCAAACTTTTTGGCATTTTGTCTTGCACTGTATTGGTGTTAGCTAGGAAAGTCAGACCATAAGAGTGCTGGATGAACATACTGTACTAGAAGATAGCTCACAAACACCGTTGCACTTCTCTGTAAAGCGGTGGAGCTGTCCTTCGAGACCAATCCACCATCAGGAAGAATAGCTCTTGCCAATCTGTTGACCGTTGCCTTTGGGAACAGGATATCATCGATCGAGATCTGGTCTCTCTCCTTAGAAGACACTGGATGACTTCCTTCTGGGTTCTTTCTCCAGCCCTTTGGTGGCATTCTTTCTGTAATCCGATTGCTGATTGCTGGTTCTGAGAAGATCTGTAACTGCAAACTGAGTCAAATCTCCCAGAGAAAGACGCGTAATTGAGAAAACGCGACAAAAGCGCGCAAGATTTCCTGATTCGGATCCACTGCGACAATATCATGGGCAGCGTCCCAATATGGTAACTAGATGTGCGCCAATGGCGCAAAAACTTTGTACACACACACTGTGGGAAAAAAACAAGCTAATCGCACGGTGAGGAAACATAATCAGCCACTCGTAGCACAACTTTGAAGAGGTTTTGCCCTGTTGTACAATCTGTAAAGACTTTCGCGAAGGTATAGTTGTGTTACTGTGGATACTCTCATTATCATTGGGGCTACGAAGATCACTATCTGCACTATAACAAAGAACATCTGTGTGTATTTGGTCTTTTTCTGACTTGTGGGGACAGCGACACTCATCGAACGAGTGGTATATACGATGAACGACGGTACGAGCGCCCAATCAGCGGCTGAGAAGTTACAAGAGAAGCACGATAGAGAAGTGGAGCTGAGGGAGCAGGATAGATGGCTACCTATTGCCAACGTTGCCAGACTGATGAAGAACACATTACCGTCCACTGCAAAAGTGTCGAAAGATGCCAAAGAGTGCATGCAGGAATGCGTATCAGAATTCATCTCTTTCATAACGAGCGAGGCAAGCGATAGATGTCTATCTGAGAAGAGAAAGACTATCAACGGTGAGGATATCCTATTTGCCATGACGAGCTTAGGATTTGAGAATTACTCTGAAGTGTTGAAGATTTATTTGGCAAAGTACAGAGAGCAGCAAGCTCTCAAACAGGAACGTGGCGAGAATAGGAGACCCAAGAAACAACAGCAGGCAAACAGCATTTCCATATTTGACCAGCATCAACAACTGGAGAGAGAAATCACGAATATCCCACTCCATGAGGGTGGTGATATCGATATCCAAAACGACATTTCTAATGACATAATGAACGATATTAAAGTTGACGAAGACGACATGCTCAATCTTGACGTACGTTCTGACGAAGAACATAATGGCCAGGAGTCGACCAACGGACACAAGGATGATACTGAGAAACAGGGTCATGCGCAGCAGCAGGTGCAGCAGCAGGAACATGGCTATGAATCTGTCATGAAAACAGAAGATGACGGTGTCCTGTATCAGTACTCTGACCAGTACTAGATTCAAGTTTTCTACTATTTATATGTTACGTGTTAACGTCCTATGTCTTATGTGTGTTTCTGTTTGTTTGAGGTTTCGATGGGTGCCTCCTCTGCATTGCATCGCTATAACGAGTCTACGAAAGAACGAGGTTTTGTGATCCTTGTATTGAACAGCGAACTGATCTTGAAGGAGGAGGTGAAGGTGTGTGTACTATGCACTATGTACTATGTATCGAAAATGTACTATATCCATAGTTGTTTTTCTGCCTTGTCTTGGCTGAGTTTGTCGTAGATATAATCGTGATTTTGGGCACCTCTGCGTCGAATATAAGCATTCCTTCGAGAACCTGGGTCAATTATATCACAAAGATCTGAATAAGCTCATTACACCAGACCACAATCTCTTGAAGACTAAGATAACATGGCAAAACTTACAAGTATCATAGGATACCCCCGCGCATCCCGAACACCGAAACGCCGCCAACCGGAACCCCCGTTCTCTCATTAGAAAATCGACATCGTCTAAAAGAACAATAACCCTTAGAGATAGAATTAAAGAAACAAAGGAAAGGGAGAATAAATCACTTGCTTCTCCCAATTGACTACAGCTACAACTATAACACGCACTGACCACAAATGCTGTCTGCTAGAGGCTGTGCCACGCGTGCCGCTAGGGCCAGCGCTGTTCGTCGTGTGCTCAAGCGCACTTTCCCGGTGGCGTCACAGCTCAGGTATGCTTCATTCGTCGCTGTGCCAAAGCTTGAGCAGCACTTCATCCCACAGTATGCTACTGATGAAATCTTCCATAAGGATATTCCAATGGTTGACCTGTTGGAACAGCTCAATGGCTTGAAACCGCTCAGTGCTAAGGATGACAAACCATCGAAGACCGCAGATGAATCTGACAAACCTCAGAACGAAGAAAGACCTGAAAATACTGAGAAGCCTGAAAAGCCTGAAAAGCCTGAAAAGCCTGCTAAGCGCGAGAGAAAGAAGAAGGCCCCTGAGATTGTCGAAGAGACTACGGAGATTGCCTCTGATACCAAAGCCGAATCATCTGCTGCTAATGGTACCTCTTCAGGCGGCCAGGGTGATGATGGTGATGGTGTTGATGATATTGATGGGAAGGGCCCAGTGGCTAAGCTCTCAGTTCCAGAAGTTTATCCGCAAGTCCTTGCATTGCCAATGTCTCGTCGTCCACTGTTTCCTGGTTTCTATAGACCTGTTGCCATCACAGATCCACAAGTAATTAAGGCTATCAAGGAACTAGTTGAAGCTAAGAAGCCATACATTGGTATCTTCCTCTTCAAGGACGAGAATGCAGATGGTGATGTGATCACTCATAAGGATGAAGTCCATGAGGTTGGTGTCTTTGCACAAGTCACATCTGAATTCACCTCTAAAGATGAAATGACTGGTACCGATACCATGACGATCATTGCATACCCACATACCAGAATTAGAATTGATGATCTTTTGCCACCAAAGACACAGCAAGAGATTGACCAAGAGCAAGCTGATAAGACCAAGGCTTTCGAAACTGAGGTTGAAGCTGAATTGGAGAATGAAGGCAAAGATCTTACATTAAATACTATTCAGCAAGAAAAGGAAGAGCGTGTCTTAAAGAGACTTGACGAGGAGAATGAATATAATCCAACTGAATTCGTCAAGAAGTACGAAGTCACCAGAGTGAACATCAGTCCCTTGGAGGACGAGACTTATGACAAGAAGTCTCCTGTCATCAATGCGTTGACTTCTGAGATCTTGAAGGTGTTCAAGGATATCTCTCAGATGAACAGTATGTTCAGAGAACAGATTGCCACTTTCAGCGCCACAATGCAAGGATCTACAAACATATTTGAACAACCTTCAAAATTGGCTGATTTTTGTGCTGCTGTCTGTGCAGGTGAGCCTCAGGAACTGCAAGATGTGTTGGACTCTCTGAACATCGAAGAGAGATTGGAAAAGGCACTTGTGGTGTTGAAAAAGGAGATCATGAACGCTGAATTGCAGAATAAGATCTCTAAGGATGTTGAGAGTAAGATCCAGAAGAGACAACGTGAATACTATTTAATGGAACAACTGAAAGGTATTAAGAAAGAGTTGGGTATCGACGATGGCCGTCAAAAACTCATTGATACCTTCAAGAAAAGAGCAGAAGAGCTCAAACTACCACCAGCTGTTCAAAAAGTGTTTGATGAAGAGATCTCTAAAATGGCCACCTTGGAAACTGCAATGTCTGAGTTCAGCGTCACCAGAAACTATTTGGACTGGTTAACACAACTCCCATGGGGCAAATACACCAAGGAGACATTTGATATTGCCAATGCTAAAAAAATCTTGGATGAGGACCACTATGGTCTCACTGATATCAAGGATCGTATCTTGGAGTTTATTGCTGTTGGTAACTTATTGGGAGCTGTTGATGGTAAGATCATCTGTTTTGTTGGCCCACCGGGTGTTGGTAAAACCTCTATCGGTAAATCTATTGCTCGTGCCTTGAACAGAAATTTTTTCAGATTCTCTGTTGGTGGTATCTCTGACGTCTCTGAGATTAAAGGTCATAGAAGAACTTATATTGGAGCATTGCCTGGTCGTATTATCCAAGGTCTGAAAAAGACACAATCACAGAATCCTTTGTTCTTGATCGATGAGATCGATAAGGTTACGCATGGTGGTTCTCAAGGTGATCCATCCGCTGCATTGCTGGAGTTACTTGATCCAGAGCAGAACTCCGAATTCTTAGATCAATATATGGATATTCCAGTTGATTTATCGAAGGTTTTGTTTGTGTGTACAGCAAACACCTTGGATACTATTCCAAGACCATTATTGGACCGTATGGAAATCATTGAACTGCCAGGTTATGTTGCCGAGGAGAAGGTTAAGATTGCAGAGAATTACTTGATCCCATTGGCAAAGAAGGGCACTGGTTTAGAGAATGCCAAGGTTGAGTTGACAACTGAAGGTGTGGAGTACATTGTCAAGCACTATGCTAAGGAGAATGGTGTTAGAAGGTTGAAGCAGTTGACTGAGAAGGTGTTCAGAAAGGCTGCATTCAAAGTTGTTTCGCAAATCACAGAGGCTGAACCAAAGAACGAGGAATCAAAGCAATCTGAGCAAGAGTCAAAGGAAGTTGGATCCAAGGAAACTAAGGAAGAAGTTCAAGAGGAAGAGATCGTCCCAAACCTTGAGCACAACAAGCCGTTGGAGACCAAGGAGACTGTGTTTGAAGAGAACAACGAAGTTAAGAAGCTGTCTGTTCCAGAAGATTTCGAACTCACCATCACTCCAGAGAATTTGAAGGACTACATCGGGCCACCTATCTACACAAGTGATCGTCTGTACGAAACAACACCACCAGGTGTTGTTATGGGTCTTGCTTGGACCTCTATCGGTGGTACTTCGATGTATGTCGAAGTGACTGCTGAGAAGGCTGTTGACGATGCTGGTAAGCCACAAGGTGGTCGTCTCTCCATCACAGGCCAATTAGGTGATGTTATGAAAGAGTCCTCTAAGATCTCCTTTTCTGTGGCTAAGCAATACGTCGAATCTGACTTCTTCAAGACTCACAATATCAATCTGCACTGCCCTGAAGGTGCCACACCAAAAGATGGTCCAAGTGCGGGTATCACTTTGACCACAGCCTTGATCTCATTGGCCAAGAACGTGCCATTGCCATCGATTGCGATGACTGGTGAGATTACATTGACAGGCAAAGTGCTAAGAATTGGGGGGTTGAAGGAAAAGTTAATTGCTGCAAAGAGAAATGGGGTCACTACCCTGTTCTTGCCTAAAGATAACCAAGGCGATTACGAAGTTTTGGCTGAGAACTTGAGAGAAGGCTTCGATGTGACATTTGTGGACAACTACAGTCAGATTTTCGATAAGTTGTTTAAATGAAGTTGTACATAGTTTTATGAAGAGTGCTTGCTTATTCGTAGTACAGTTGTTTATTCCTTTTTTTGTTTCGCTGGCTGCTCCTCGTTTCGTCATAACCGGATCATATGCGAAATCACAAAAAAAAGAGCGCACGTTGATAAGGATCAACGACGCCGTCGAAAGATTTTATCTTCCGGCAACAGTATAATCAGGGGTTCAAAGACAAACACACTGTATGCCTGCCGGAAACCTATCGTTTGGGCACATCGCTTTCCTCACTTTCCAAGCTGTCACCGAAGTTATCATCGTATGTCTTACGGGGTTCTGGGCCGCAAAGACTGGTCTCTTGAGTAAGTCTGCCCAGAAGCAGGTATCTGCCCTCAATGTGGATTTGTTTACTCCTGCTATGATCTTTAGCAAGTTGGCCCCGTCATTGTCGTTCAAGAAATTGTTTGAGATCTTTATCATCCCTGTGTTTTATGCGGTTTCTACGGGTATCTCCTACATCACATCTAGGCTGGTTTCGGGCTATTTGAACTTGAATGAACCAGAGTCCAACTTTGTCACCGCTATGAGTGTGTTTGGTAACTCCAATTCCCTTCCTGTGTCGCTCACTTTGGCGTTGTCATACACATTGCCAAACTTGGAGTGGGACGACGTTGAGAATGATTCCAGACAACAGATTGCCTCCCGTGGTATCTTGTACCTCTTGGTGTTCCAGCAGATTGGACAAGTTCTCAGATGGTCCTGGGGTTATAACACGTTATTGAAACGTCAACCGTCACCTCTTATGAACTACACTGAAGAGTGTGAGATTGAGAATCCCGATGTTACAGATGGTATTAAGAATAACGGCAGCACCCTGACTCTGACTACAGAGACTGCCAATGACGAAGATTCCTCTCTGAAACGTCCGAACTCTGATCTGTCAAGCACGGACTCTATTAGAAACCCATTGCTCGTTGCAACAAACTATGGGTCCGCCGGTGCTCTAGATTTGAACGCTGTGGAAGAATTTGAAGATGACGAAGAGTCTACTTTCCTCTCTGCTGTTAAGAGTATATATCACAGATTCATGGGTGCCATGAATCCACCCCTTTGGGCAATGGCTGCCTCTTTGATCGTTGCATCGATCCATCCACTCCAACATCTGTTCTTTCTAGGCAATGGGTTTGTGCAAAACACTGTTACCAAGGCCATCGATGAATTAGGTGGCGTCTGTATTCCGTTGATCTTGATTGTTTTGGGTTCCAATTTGTATCCAAGTGCTGAGACTCCGCCTGCTACGCCACGTTACACACGTATCGTTATTGGTTCCCTTGTCTCAAGAATGATCATTCCGCCTTTGATTCTTCTTCCCTTGATTGCGTTGTCTGTCAAGATCTTTCCTGTTTCCATCTTGGACGATCCAATATTCCTCGTTGTTGCGTTCATCTTGACCATTTCCCCTCCAGCAATCCAATTGTCTCAGATATGTCAGTTAAATGAGCTCTATGAGAAGGAAATGGCTGGTGTTTTGTTCTGGGGTTATGCCGTTTTGACATTACCCGCTACCATTGGTATCGTTGCTGCTGCATTGTCTGTTCTTCAATGGGCTAAACCAGTAGTCTCTGCATGATTACTTCAATTACTTTGAGGTAATTTCCCTTTATTGTTGATCTGGGATGATTAAACAAGTTTTCTCTTCATCCTCAAACCATACGTTAACATTATATATAAATTTATCCGTCTCGACTGTAGTCCGTGGATGATGGTGATCATTGATGAACTTCAGCTGTCTCATTCGCGATCGAATTTTCCATATACCAAAAAAGTTCACAATAAGAAGAAGTTGAAAGTCATCAGATAACTTGAAAAAGACACCATGGATCAAGGTGAGTGACAACATGGGAGTGTATTAATAAATACGCATATACTAACACATGTACAGGAACACAGCTCGAGAAGTCTGTCAAGGACCTCTTTGCCACTCTCGACAACCAATATGTCAACACTTTGAGTATTGGACAGTATACCTCGGAACTGCTACCACAGCTAAAGCAAACATCACCAGTCGTGCTTAACGGTAACCCTATTGGCGGTAAAGCCGCATTCCAACAGCATTGGGTGAAGTTTCCCTTGACGCAACACAGTATCACATCGGTGGATTATCATGTCATTGTAGGTACCGGTACATTGATAGTTAACGTTTCAGGGAAAGTACGATTCGATGAGTCCGGTAAGACAAGGTTGGGTGACAATGCTGATGTCCCTATCCAAGGTCTACCTATCCAGCCTACTTCACAGAACATTACTAGGCCCGTTTGGGGGTCATGGTTCGGGTTTAATGCCAATTTGATCCTTGATGAGTCTGTGTTTCAAGGTATAAACTCTGAGTTGATCAACTCTTTGAACTGGAAGATAGTTTATAGACCAGACGACGCTGCTGTTACCTTATAGATAAAAGAACTTATATTGACTTACAAATGTATGAAAAAAGCGAACGTGTAACACCTATCATCCCACTAATATACGAGAATCTCAAAAGGGGCTATTACTTCTCAATGTATTGCATCATTGGCATCTCCTCTTGACTTTTTGGCCTTGAAGCTGTTCTACCACAACATATACCAAACAAGTTGAAGATAGCGGTTAGCGCAGAGGCGACAACAGCACCCCAAATCAGTCCATAGAAGGTCCAGTTACCCAACGAACCCTTGACACCATATTCCTCAACGGAATTATTCAAGTAATTTCTCAAGAGAAGGAAGGCACCTGTGGAAGCACCACCAACTATGAGGAAAGCAATGAATGTTATCACACCAATGATCATACTGATACATGAAATACCGTGCGAACAGAATGATAACAGAGTAAAGATACCAGTGAGTGCAGCAGCAGCACAACCAATCAGTGAAGTGATGAAGAACATTTTGGTCACAGTTCTTATGGTACTGATATAGTTTGTGAATTCAGAAGGTAATGTTATAGAGTACTTGTCATTTAGTTCATTTTCAAGGGTATCCACAGGGTTGAACATGTACATGGACTTAGGCTCAGAACACCAAGTTGGTTTATAATCACCATTGGAATTGGAAGACCCTCTGCAGTACCCCCACATGCCAAAAGTATAAATATCGCTGAGGCCAAGGGACTCAAGACTCGTCTCTGATGTTATCTGTGAATTCACTGCACTCGTCGCACCGGTGATGTTCATTTGGAACAGGTAGATTTGGTTGATTGGTGAATGGTTAGATGTGGACCCTGCAATCGCCAGGGCACCGAGCACAATGGCGGCGATGGAGAAAAAAAGCGGGAAAAGCACGTAGCAGAATCTGAATAGTGATACCATCTGTAATATAAGTTGTATATGGTCAATGCATTGTATTAGAGAGATAGACGTCCGCTGCAGAAGTGTTGCATTTTATAACCTCTCTCTGCCACCTGCAGCCTGCCTCCTCCGACTAAAAAAGCGGCTGGCTAATTTTAGCCTTTGATTCCGATCCGGTTTACGGCCACGTCCAGGAATACAAAATGCGCCTCTGGTAATTTTAAACAAGAGCGGCTAAAATCGGTGGACTTGGTGGCTGTGAGACGTCATCTCTTCTAGTTTGGGTGATCACTTGAGTGAATAAATATAATTTGCTGATGAGCGAGCTCCGAATCGTGACCACCCGAACAGGGTGGCGAGAATTGTGGTTTTGTACTGCTTTTGGCTGCGGTCGTTTTCGCTGTTCCGTCCCAGACAGGTGATTGTGTAGGCTGGATGTTGTATTACGACGGAGATTGTCTAAGATGAACTTCAAACAATTATGAAACAAACACTTTACATCAACTTCTTTCTAAAGATATTTGCCAAATACACAACAATAGAACACGATAGAGCTTCAATACCACAGTTGATCCATATCATCTTATACCCGGAGTCAATAGCAACCATTGCAATTCCTGCATTCTGTGCCAAATCGGCAATCTTCAATACGTACTGATAGGTAAGGGAACAGATCAAAAACCCAGTGAAAATGGTAATGAATGAGAGTACAGTCATCCCAATCACTGTATACTTCTTCGATGTGTAGCAATTCCTGTTAACAAACATTATGACCAAGAGAGAAAATGCACAAGCCAAAAGAGTAGAGTTGAACAGGAATTGCATCCCGGTGAGACACGCCATACCTTTACTAAACTTCTGAAGTAAGATTGCATAATCAAGCATTGTAACAGTCTCTTCCTCATCATCGTTATGGCTGATCAATTGGTTGAACCCACTAACGGCTAATTCATACGTAATGGCAAAGCTTTCGCCCATGATCCCAACATTGGTTCCAGTCAATTCTGCAAACTGGACACCTGCATCACGAACAAAGACACCCAAGAGATCAAAGCCATAGCTCTTCATACAAAAGTACTCTGAATCGCTTGGGGACATACGACAATAACCCCAAAAATTCAATCTGTAAATAGTATCCTCATTGAAAGTGTCGATGACATGGTTCTTATAGTAATCTTCAAATTGCGTGTTTAGAGTGTCAATTTCACCCTTGGCATCGCCAAAATCCATAGCCAAGTAGGATAAAACTTTGAACAGTTCTCTCACAGTTGCAAGAGCAGACTTGGAAGCAGGAACAGAATCAGTAAGTTGTATAGACACTTGTGGAAGACATATGCCATCACTGCTTGTACATGTGAAAAGCGGAAAACATGATAGTGAAACGGAACATCCCAAAGTGATGATCAACAAACATATGACAAAGATTGTAGCACCTTTGTTCGAAATCCCGACAGTGTTCTTAATCTTCTCGTCATATATTATAGACAAAACTTCATCGAGACTCTGTGCGATGGCGGTAGCATTTTGTGCTTCCTGTTCTTCATCCCTCCCTTTAAAAGTTTGATCTTCACTAATCCCACTATCTCTGTTCTCTTTCTCTGGATCATCTGTAAAAGTCTCATCATGATCAATAAATCTGTTCAATTTATCTTCAAAGCTTTGCCTCTGAAGGGAGCCCAATGGAGTAGAGTTCAAAGATCCACCAATACTCGAGGACATCCTTGCGGTTCTGTATGGAGTTGCAACACCTGATAGTTCAAAAGGGGAATTCTGATCACGTTGTGCCCATTGGAACCCTGAACCTGGACGTAGGTGCGAAGATGAGGTGTCTGCGGCAGAGGGGTCTTCTGATAGTGCTGCTGTTCCCAACGGTGAACCGAATGACGGACGCAACTGGAAGGGAGTTCTCGTGTTTGGGGACCCAAACCTCCGAGGGGTATTCATCAGGAAACTTTCATCGCGTGGTAATGAAGACATCTTGAATTTCAGGATGTTTATTCTCCCACAGAATCGTGGTTGATGGGAGACTGTAGATAAAGTTCAAAATGATCATTTCCGATGCGACGGGGGTCTGCCACAAAAGCGAATTTGACACAAAAAACCAAACCACATGGAGGTTCGAGTTTCGACCCTTCGCTTGGACAATTAAATGATAATCCGCCCTCTTCCATGAGAGGATCCATGAAGCCATGTTGACTTTGAATCTATGGACCTTAACTCCGTTTCAAATGGATTGAGCTTCTCCATTCCGTAACTTAGGTCCAAAGCATCATCATCAATGTTGGTATCTAGACTTCTCAATTCTAGTGGATCTTCTACTTCCTGGTCTTCATATTCATCTTTAGGTGTAGCACACCAGGTTGGGCCCACCCAAGAAGCCATCGTCAACAGCGTCAGTCCAAACACTGTCCATAGCAACGCGAAATATAGGGATCCCAGTTTCATCTTGACACCAAACTGCGAATAATCGCTGGAGGCCATAGATATTATGGATTGCACAGCTAAAGTCATGCTCACTGATACGATAAATGCCACAAGAAACGTAACAGAAGTCCATAGGGCCAATATATGCTCCAAAACTAAGGACTTCCTCTCTCTTTCATTGTGCCTCTTGATCATGTAGTGCCACACTGAAACGCCAATGATCATAATCTGTGATATACACAGGAATGCCAGCGTTCCTGGGACTCTTCGAAGATTTGCACTCTTTTGATCAATACTTTGTTGATAAACAGAATATGAGGAATCGACTTCGGAGTCGGTGTTAGAAAGAGCGAGCATATACGAGTATCCTGAGTCACTCAAGAGTGCCCTATAGTCGAAGAACTTGGACTTCTGACATGTAACTGTAGTATTAGTGAACCTTGCCTTCTCAGCTGGATCTTGTAATTCGATGACATGTCCTGTAGAATCATATCCAAAGCGTTCGATAAATGAGAAGCAGGCATTCTTATACGTGACGGTGATATGCTCAGGCATGGATCCCATGAGTGAAGATGTTAGGTTGGCGATGAGTAAGATCGTAGACGTTGTCAGTGATTCCACAGTATCAACATCTGAATCATCTTCAGTATAAGCATTACCCACTGTATTATAGATCCCTTTGAACATATCCACCCTGGAGGTATCAATCACCACCACAGGCATAAAACTTTCACCTTGAGGGTTCTGGCTTGCCAGACTCATTATCAGGAACAGTAGCGATAAGAACGGGCACGCCACTCTGAATAGAAAAGTAGACTGGGGAGATGGATGGAGTCTTTCAGAGAGCCTCTTCTTCTTCGGTGCTGAGGGAAGACTTGACATGATATGTCGAGTGCGGAGTGTGCGTTAACAGTTCAGCGTGAACTTGATGATTATATAGAACCAATTCACCAAGAGTATGATCTGTGCCTCTTCAACAAGACAAAATATGCCATGAAGATGTGTCGATGGGGACTATTAAACTCACAGCCCATCTATCACGGCAGTTCTACTAGGCAGGCTTGTAGAACCGGTTCGTGGACATTTTTGCAGGTTTGCCCATGCGATAATGGCAGAACTTATATGAGGAAGGGGGATCATAGGTGATTATATTTGGTTCTTCTAGTAATTCTATGGATCAAAGTTGTGTCTATATAATTCAGCTCATGCTTTACATTTCCATATCATTATACCAATAAGCGAGCCAAAAAAAACCCTTATACCAACCCAAACTACTCCAAATTCCTGCCATTTCTGACTCTGGCAGCCCGGAAAATTTCTTTTGGGGCGAAAATTTTCCTCTGATGCGGGACACAGAAGCTGTTTCCTGTTCTATAAAAGAGATGAGATTTGGCATTCTACTTTCTGAACAGCTTTATGACCTTTTTCCTGGCAATCTGGCAACTGCCCCACCAACATTAACATACACAAACAACAATGGCCTTCAAAGACTGCGCCGCTGCCCTCAAGGAGTTGAAGAACTACGAGTCCTTGGACGGACTCTCTGTCCATGAGCTTATGGATTCCCATGTCAGAGGTGGATTGACTTACAACGACTTCCTTGTCTTGCCAGGTAAGATCGACTTTCCATCATCTGTTGTCTCCTTGGAGTCCAGATTGACAAAGAACATCACTTTGAAGACCCCATTCGTCTCATCTCCAATGGATACCGTTACTGAGGCTGATATGGCTA
Organism: Williopsis suaveolens; assembly: GCA_003708225.3. Lineage (NCBI taxonomy): Eukaryota > Fungi > Ascomycota > Saccharomycetes > Phaffomycetales > Wickerhamomycetaceae > Williopsis > Williopsis suaveolens. Next base: position 451,955 of record PPNS03000001.1, on the reverse strand, counting down.
TCCACATGGCCCTCCTCGGTGGTATTGGTATCATCCATCACAACTCCTCCGCTGAAGACCAAGCTGAAATGGTCAAGAAGGTGAAGAAGTTCGAGAATGGGTTCATCAACGATCCAGTTGTGTTGTCCCCAGAGACCAGCATCGGCGAAGCTAAGGCCTTGAAGCAAGAGCTGGGCTTTGCTGGTTTCCCAGTTACTGGTGAGTAATCCTTACTAATACAACACATAGGCAAGCATTTTTACCTTTCTTTTTGGCAACTTACCATGATGATTAAACCTTTTCAATTTTTAACTTTCGTTCTACCGATTGTGATCAAACGATCTTGGGGAGAAACTATTATTCTGACCTTTTCACCTATTAAAATGCTTGTCCAGTGTCTTGATCAACACAACATTAATACTAACAACATCACAGAGGATGGAAAGTTCCCAGGTAAGCTCATCGGTATTGTCACTTCTCGTGATATCCAATTCGTTGAAGAGCTCGACACCAAGGTGAAGGATGTCATGACTACTGAGTTGGTCACTGCCAAGAAGGGTGTGAACTTGGCTGATGCCAATGACCTCTTGAGAAAGTCCAAGAAGGGTAAGCTCCCAATCGTCGATGAGGAAGGTAACTTGGTTTCCCTCTTGTCCAGAACCGACTTGCAGAAGAACTTGAATTATCCAAACGCATCTAAATCCGCTGACACTAAGCAATTGCTCTGTGGTGCTGCAATTGGTACTTTGGATGCGGACAGAGAACGTTTGACCAAGCTTGTAGCTGCCGGTTTGGACGTTGTCGTGTTGGATTCTTCCCAAGGTAACTCTGTCTTCCAGTTGAATATGATCAAGTGGATCAAGGAGAGCTTCCCAAAGCTTGATGTTATCGCTGGTAATGTTGTCACCCGTGAACAAGCTGCCTCTTTGATCGCTGCCGGTGCTGACGGTCTCAGAATCGGCATGGGTTCCGGTTCCATCTGTATCACCCAGGAAGTTATGGCTTGTGGTAGACCACAAGGCACTGCTGTCTACAACGTTACCCAATTCGCCAATCAGTTTGGTGTTCCATGTATCGCTGATGGTGGTGTCCAGAACATTGGTCACATCACTAAGGCTATCACTTTGGGTGCATCTTGTGTCATGATGGGTTCCATGCTTGCAGGTACCACTGAATCTCCAGGTGACTACTTTTACCGTGACGGTAAGAGATTGAAGACTTACAGAGGTATGGGTTCTATCGACGCTATGCAGAAGACCGATGTCAAGGGTAACGCCTCCACTTCAAGATACTTCTCTGAGTCTGATGCTGTCTTTGTGGCCCAAGGTGTTTCTGGTTCCGTTGTTGACAAGGGTTCCGTCAAGAAGTACATTCCATACTTGTACAATGGTTTGCAACACTCTTGTCAAGATATCGGTGTCAAGTCTGTCATCGACTTAAGAGAAAAGTCTGCCTCTGGTGAAATCAGATTCGAGTACAGAACCCCATCCGCCCAATTGGAAGGTGGTGTCCACAACTTGCATTCTTACGAGAAGCGTTTGTTCAACTAGGCATAGAGACATCTTGATTGATTGTCTTTAAGGGTATAGAATGAGATAAGCTGTTGGTATGTTACTGTGAAGTAACGAATTAGCTTATGATTAATGTAAAGTATTGTTTTTATAAACTTCTTGTAGAGATCAACTTTTTATATTAATGTAAGTCTTCTTTTGATGGTGAAGCCCGATTGTCCAAGAACCTTTTCTGCATTACTCTGTGAAGATATCGACTCTCAGTTCAACATCAGAGTATGTGAAGCACCAGCTTCTCACCTGCAGATCATCATATCAAATGGCCAAACTACAACCCAAATAACTATGAAATTACAGATGTTTTATTTTTGTTATAAGAAGCACCCTTAAACGGTCTCCAAGATCTCGTCCTTGAAACCAGAAGCAACCTTCTTACCCTTCTCCTCAGAGGAGGCCTCACCGTGCAAGGACAACAAAGCACCCAAGTCGAATTTTGGTTGTTTCAACAACTTGACCTTTCTGATGTGAACGTTTTGCAATGGGAAGATGTTCTTGGTAGCCTTCTCAATTTCACGACCGATAACCTCTGGGATCAACTTGGAGGTGAGTTGGGCCAAAGTGGAGTTTTGGACCTCTCTGGTGATGATCTCAGTCATTTGCTTTCTGATGGCTCTGATGTGGGAAGATTGAGCGTAAGTGGTCTTCTTGATTTGGTTGGCTTGACGCTTGGTGAAGGCAATAGAGAAGACTCTGACAATGTAGTCATCAGAGGTCTTAGCAGTGACGTTACACTCGATCAAGGATTGCCACTTTCTGACCATGGACTTGAGCTTGTCGGAAGTCATGTCCATACCGTGGAAGTTGGTGAGCAAGTTCTTACCTTGGACCTCGTCAACTCTCAACTTGATGTTTCTGAAAGAGTAGTCCTCAGAACCTTGCAAGTCAGCGAGAGAGATCTCAACAACACGACCCTTCAAGGCATCAGCAGCGTTCTTCAAACCGGTAGACTTGTTGACCAAAGTCTTACCAACGTTTCTGTTCTCGAAGGTGGATGGGGCCTTGATGTCAAACCACTCCTTTCTTTGGAATGGGTCGATCACTCTCTTCTTCAAACCCTTCTTACCTTTGGACAATCTTTTGTTCTTACCGACAGCCATCTTGGAAGTTGTTGTTGTCTTGTGGTTGGTGATCTCTTTTAACTTACGTGTTGAAGAGAGTGAAATTTTGTTAGTGAAACTCTCCCACTCTGCGCCAGCCCAAGCGGCGACTGTGCGATTTCCCAGCAGGAGAGCTTCCGGCACGGGCAACAGCGTTTGCGTGGGACCTGGAATGAATGCAGCGAATTTGTGCGTGTGCACCCGAACACCCACCATAGAATAATTTGTGGTGTGAACCGGAAATCTCTATGAGGAAAGCAGTCACAGATTTAAAAACCTGAACATCAAGAGATCAGAATATCTTCTGGGCACACATATATACGGAAGACAACACTGACCAAATCTGGCAATTACTGTATTAGGGATAATGTAAACAAAGGTCTGCGTTGTACTTTCAAGTCTCACCTTCATACCCACCCTACAAATAGAGACTCTAGTTTGGTAAACCAAATACAACAATGAACCCACCTACACCACCGTTGCACCAGCAGCAACTTCGCTCATCGTGAGTACCAGATAAAGGGGATGTTTAGATCACAATTAACAACAGAAGTGTCTCGATAAATGTTGCATTAGTTGGGGATGAGAATACAGGGAAGACATCACTGATGGTGAAGTATGTCAATAACACATTCGATAAACAATACAGAAAGACTCTTGGTGTGAATTTTATGGAACGGAGCATTGAGCTTGGTACAACTGATATAAACTTCGCCATCTATGACGTTGGCGGTGGCCCAGAGTTCATCAACATGTTACCTGTCGCTATAAAGGACGCTGCAGCTGTGATATATGTCTTTGATTTGACAGATACGAAAACGTTGGATCACTTGAGAGAATGGTATAAACTATCAAAAGAGTCTAATCAAAATGCAACACCTATGCTTGTGGGAACAAAATATGATATACTGGTGGGGATGGATCTAAAATATCAAGAAGAGATCCATAAGCTCAGTCTGAAATTTGCAAGAGCTATGGGTGCAAGCGTCGTCTTCACATCGACAAGTGACTCCATCAATGTCCAAAAAGTGTTTAAGATCTTGATCTCAAAAGTATTTGACTTACAAATCAGGATCCCAGAGATAAGGAACGTTGGAGAGCCACTACTCATACATCGACTACAGTGAACAAAGTTTAGACATTGCAAATAGACAACATAATGATTATAATATTAACGTAATCATGCTAGCAGCTCAGCGAAGAATTGTAGGGCGCTATCCTTCTTAAACGCCGATGTGATATCCTCGTCATCAATACCTAGTTTCACCAAAGAATTTCTCTCGGTTTTCTTATTCTGCACAAGAATGATACCATCCTGGATCAACTCATTTAAGACAAATCGGAAGCCCATCGGCCTCACTATGAAATCTCCATAAAGGATCTCTAAGGTGGACTTGTTCCCAATGAGGAACTGCTCTTTATTCTTAGCTGTGTTGATAGAAACTATCTGTTTGATCTCATCAATCACATCACCAAGAGAGTTCTCCGCAAGACCAGATTTACGCTTCTTAGATAAAATAGCAACCAACAAGAGTTTCCCAACAAAACTTAGATCTTGGACACCTTGAGCAATTGGTGAACTGATGGATTCCAATACCGCCTTGTTGATATGAACGGCTTGAACGACCACAGGTTCATCTTCTGGATGTCCCGTTTCGTGAGCTCTCTCAGTAGCAATGGCAATAGCACGCTGACAAATCTTGAGCGCTCTTCTTGCATCACCAGAAACGGATGCAACTTTTCTGGCTGCAAACTCCACTGCATCATCTTTCAATTTAATACCATCGTCATACAATGCAGAGAATCTCGAATTGATAATCTGAACTAAGTCTTCGTGTGTATAGCCTGGGAACTGGATTCTCTGGATACCCAATCTGGATGATGTCTTGTTTATCAGAACACGTTCTGGTAAGTCCATAGAGTTCGCCACAGCAATAACGATCAGTTTAGACTTTGGATATTGTGGCCAATTCAAGATGTTATATGTGACAGCTTGAGATTTGGTTGCAACTTGATCTAGCTCATCCATCAGAATAACAAGCGGTTCCTCTGCCTTCCCTGATTCAAAATATTCCTCTAATAGTCTTGATAAACCCGTGGCTGGCACCCTCTTCCCATTGGAGATCTTTTTGTATATGATTTCATAGGCTGACTGTGCGCTGAGGAGCTTCATACCGTTGACCTCAAGGTAATTGAATTTGTTCAAATATCCCTTCTTAGACTGTTTGTAAAGCTCTCTAACAGCCTCACGAGCAGTGGAGGTCTTTCCTGTACCTGGTGTACCACTAGCAAATATACAAGTACCAGTATCTGTCTCAATAGCACCTTCAATAGCAAGGTATAAGTCTGCAAACTGTTGTTCACGGCACGGAAGTTCAGACATTGTGTCTGCGGCACTATCAGGCAAGTCACCGTTGCTCATCTTCTTCAGAGCCAAAGATTTTAGACCAATCTTTGGTTTCTTGTTATATTTTCTCTTTGGAGTTGTGTCAATTGGATGCTTTCTTGGTCTGCCTCTCGGTCTCTTCTCTAGATTCTCGACTTTCGGATGTTTTCTCGGTCTGCCTCTTGGTCTTCCTGTCTTTCCATGTGGTCTTGGTCTAAACTCATCATCATCTGGGAATAATTCTTCCTCCTCCTCTTGTTCACTTAAATCTGAATCTGAATCTGAATCTGCCTCCTCATTTGACGATACAGAATTGTCAGAGTCGTCATTCCGCTCAATACCACTCTCGCTCTCATTATCACTTGACAAAACAGCCTCTTCAAGCTTTCTTCTCTTCCTTGGTAGGGGCCTCTCAGATTCAGAGTGTGATCCTCTGGATGATGCCGATGAAGATTTTGGGGCGTGGCTCTCTGGGATCAACGGGCCCTTCTTGACATAGTCAAAAGTTCTCACGACCATACGTTTCAATATCTCAAATTCTGCCTCATGATCTATTGCCATGTTCCTGCAAGTGGACTCGATATCAAACTCTTCACTGAATGTATTGTAGTAAGTGTCATAACCCCGTCTGCAGAGAAAGGTGTTATCCTTATTGGATTCATCAATCAAAATCGCAGAGAAATCCTCGAAACCTAGGACGTTGGCCTTCTGTATGATATCTTCACAGTAGATCGTTTCTGTGACAGCGGTTAAGAAGATCTCTTGTTCAAGGGAATCCATCCCAGGGTTCAAAATATCGGCTGGCCTAAAAAACTGAACACCAGCTGCAACGATATAGTCATCTGTACCAAAATCAACATACTTCACAAGCATGACAACCTGTTCTCCCTCTTTGGGATCTGTTAAAATAACAGTCTCACCAGCTTTCACCTCAAGCCCGTCAGCTTCGCGTCGTAAGACAAGCTTGTTATCTGACGGGCCACGGCGGCGTCTTGTTCCAATGCCGTCAGAAACATCTGCTCCTTCAAAATGGAAGCTCCATCCTTTCATCTTTGCCTTCGATGATGCCATCGCCACTGGTCTGATCGCCTCTAATCTGTTCGTGTTGGTTCTTCCCTCCTGTGTTGTGGTTACGCATTCGTTTGGGAAGCTTTCGATCGCCCCGTACTAAAAAGCTGTCGCGCAGCCCCAAAATGTAAACAGAAAATGTCTAAACGGCTGTTCTTGTGCTTACTTCAACGCCTTTTGAACAGGAAACCACAAACGGCCGTTGGCCATTGCTGTTGCTGCCTCTTTATTTATTTGCTCTTCTGTTGAACTGCCGCTTCGTCTCTGGTCTTCCTTTGCTTAACGCCCCTACCTCGATGAGTCGCTACAATACGGCACCTTATCCTCAAGATGGGATTCAGTGGGACCCTGTTGATTCTCTAGAGGAACTCAAGAAGATGCGTGAGGACTTCATCGTTCGACAGGGTAGCCATGTCCAGGGGCCGCCGTTGCCATCGCGTCCCCCTCAGCACATTGTTGATCAACATATACCGCCAGTGGGTGGAACAGGACCACTGCATACTACACCAACAAGAACACCACTACGCACTGCGCGCTCTGAAGGAAGGCTGAGAGGCCCTAGGGATTTTCCGCCTCATCTGATGAACTCAAGTCCTATCTATAACAGCACACTGAGTCCAGATATCCCACCGTATCCAGTGCATTCTCCAGGAGCCCAAGTGGAACCAAACGCGGAGTATAGCTCATCCCCAGTACAATATGATAACAGATGTAATGTCAATTCTTCACCTTTTGCCACTCCCACATCTGGGCTTACGGGTCCAAGGCCAATGCCTGGGTCATCACCCTCATACTCTATGAACTCATCTCCTATTTATCAACGCAATCTGTCACCGAATCGTTCTCCAACACGACACCCTCTGTCAGTCAATGCAAATCTACAACAGGTGAATGAGCCAAGCTACATGGACTCTCCTATTAGTTCGCTTCCTGATATCCCTGTCCTCACTCCCGGATCAATATCTGCAAAGGACTCACCATATTTTGAGAGACAATTCACTCCGCTTGCTGATTCCCCAACGCTATCGAGACCTCCGCTTTCTGGACCGAGATTGAGGCCATCTATGGGATCTATAGGGGGTAGGAACACCTCTCCATCGACCTCACCAGGGAAGACAGGATACTACGACCACAGAACGAGTTGGAGATCGGAATACTCTATTAACGTCATTGACTTCGAAGAAGAGCCGGAACATGATGATGTAGGTTTCTATGAGTCTCCCCATATATTGGATAACGATACTTTGCAGCAGCAAAAGATTCAAGTAAGGGCACAGGCTGCTGAGCAAGAGCGACTGCTGCAAAGCATGGGATCCATCAGTCTTCCAGATATAAAGGACATTCCGCCAGTACCTGAGAAGAGTTCTTCAGAGAAGCTGTTACCAAGGATACCAGATGAGCTCTCTCTTCCGTCTCTTCCATTCTCTGCTAGATCTTTATCCGTGATGCAGTTTTCTCACTGTGAAAACATCTCTTTACTTTCAGATGTTTTCAAATGGTCCATCAAATTGTCCCAGGAATGGTCTGATGATCTATTAGTCACCAAGAATGAGTACAAAAAGTCATTAAAACTTTTGTTCAAACACAGTTCTTCAAAAATGAACTCATACGTGATTGATAATAACATTGAGGCTGTCTTAGCCTCGTTTGAGAGACAGAATGCAATTTATGTTAACGCCCAAGACATCATCCACTTCTTCGATAATGTCAAAGTATCAGGTGTCTTTCCACAGTTGACAGGATGCTATTCAAGAATACATGAGGATCCGGGCGCAATGTATCAGTGCTACTCACCGCGCTGCTCTTTGACAATTTATCAACCACCGATCCCAATAACGCCTGCTAAAGACTCTTCCATTGCTAAACTTGGTGAGTGGATATCACACTGGAATATAACTCCACAAGATCTCGAAGATATGGATGAAGATGAAGTCAAGAAACAAAGTCATATCTTTGAGCTAATCAGACAACAGCAGAATATTATCAGACTCGGTGAACTTCAGGTAAAAGAGTATGGTCAATCTTTTAAGAGTACACAGCCACAATTATTGCCAGATATCTCCAAGTTCTATAATGATGCATTCAACTCTGTAAAGCCGCTAATCGAGCTTCATAGAAAACATCTATTTGAACCTTTGATCACCAAATTGAACGCCCAGGGTAAATATATCAGCGGAATTGGAGAAATCTTCCTAAATTGGGCATCGCAGGCTACAGTTCCTTACTTGAAGTACACTGAATCACTTGCAGCAGTTAGAGAATTGATTAAATATGAAAAGAGTCGCCATTCGAGATTCGCAGATTGGTTGTACCACATTGATCAACGTCCATCTGTGGCTGGGGCATCTCTTGATCATAATAGAATCTTCTTCAGTGGATTCATTGGTCATACCCAACTCCTGTCTCTTGCTTTGGCAAGTGTCCAAAAGAAGACCAAGGTTAGTGATATAGACCACGGCTTGTTGGGGAAAGCAGTGGAAGAGGTCGATAAGCTCAATAGAAAAATTGATGGTATGCAGGAATCTGCTTTGCAGAGCCGTCATTTGAAGGTCTTGTCAAGGCAATTACTATGGAAAAGCAATGTGCTTGAAGCGGACCTTAAACTTCGGGAGTCAATCAGACGCTTAATTAAGAAGTCTGAGGTGACTAGAAAGGATAAATGGACCAGCTCTGTTAACTATCTGATCTTATTGGACAACTACCTCTTGATAACTGAGGAACAAAAGGATGGACATTATAAAATATCTGAGAAGCCAATTCCCGTTGAGTTTCTTCAACTTGAGACAAAGAACTTCTCGACTGCAGAACTTTCTGTAAGTGACACTGAGACTTTCCCGTTCAAGATTCGCTACACTGGCCAAAACTTGTCATACACTTTCTTGACGGAGACTTTGTCTGAGCGCGATGCCTGGTTTTCTGCTTACACTCAAGTTAAGTCTAAGAAGTCTGAGAGTCAGGACTTTGAACCTTTCAATATCACTGTCTTATCTGACCAGTTTGCCTATGAGGAAGGCCAACAACCTCAGAAACTACCTGTGTGTGTACCTGGCTCTAACATTGATCGCACATTGACACTGTATCAAGAGTCTATGGAGGAAGAGTTTGCTGATATGGCGATCTCAAGACCTATTATGATGAGTGGGGTTCTCTCTAGTACGACGTTTACACATGAAAGAAAGACATATCATGCCCTTGGCCTCAATTTCGGTCTCTTCATTACAGAGGATGGTGCATCAAGAGGCTGGAAACGTGTTTTGGATATGGCCAGGATCACTCAAGTGGAACAGCTTGACCATCTGATGGTCGTTTTGTCTGATAAAGCGCTGTTTTATTTCAATATTGTCTCACTCTTGCTGAACTACTACGACTTGAATACAGACGGGAAGATAGTTGGTGAACGTTTGTCGAAGCGTGATGTTGTCTTCTTTAAGATCGGCTCGTATTATAACACGAAACTTCTCTTCTTGATTAAGACTCCGATCCAATCACTTGGTGGTCCTCGCTTTAAGGTGTTCACTCCGATCTTTGATAGTTTCGGTACTTTCGAATACTTTCAGTTGTATAAACGCTTCCAGCATACTGCTGACTGCTACGATATCTCCATATTCAACTCCATGTTTGTGCTACATACTATCAAGGGATTCGAAATACTGTCTTTTCAGGTTATGTATGAATCACAACCAATCCCAAAATTCCTTACAAACTTGAAGAAGCCAAAAAGTGAACTTGAGATGATTAAAAAGAGTCTCAAATCAGGTTCGTGTAAGCCTCTCTTCATGGCGAAGGCCCCCCAAAAACCGCAATTCTATCTTGTCTATGATTCTTTTGCCATTGCCATTGATACCATTGGCCAGTTGATCAACGACAACTTCATCTTTCCTTTCAAGTTCAAGTGCTCTAAAGCTACACTTCAAGGACAATTCCTTGTTTGTATCGGTGAAGATATTGTGGAGATTTTTGACCTGAGTTACGATGACGTTCTAGGATTCCAGAAGTTTGACCCCGTGCAAATAATTACTGGAAAGGATATCACTTTGATTGACCCTATCAATGCCAAATTCTCAATGGCTCACCCAAAGATGGAAGGAAGACAGCTTGTGCTGAGCCTAGACAAGATTTGATACGAGAATACGAAACTTATGTGTAATCATGAATGTAAGGATATCCTTAGACTCCTATTGGAACTGTGTATTCTTTTGTTGATATCTATCTACTAAACACAATTGAATCAATTTTAATAAATCGCTGATAGCTTCAGATTTTGAACCGCCCTTGGTATGATTCTGTCAATATGCCTACGATAAATCTCTGTCGTGACAGCAATGATGGCTAAAGATTCCGACTATAAAACGTTGTCGTTGAGGAATTCAGACACCTCGTATGCCAGGACCATACGAAAAGGTTTCAAGCAGGGAAGCTCTTAGACAACGGGGCCATCGAGGTTTCGCCTCAATGAGATACCTAAACTCTTCAAATGCCTAAGATCTGCGTAGTGCAACAAATATCTGTGAGGCCACGAAGGAAGGTAATCTCACAATTTCAAAGTTCGAACTGGAGATTGCCCGTTGTAATGGTGCAGACTGCAACAGATCAGCACTTTTAAAGCAAACTTTGTAGAGTCGGAGTCAAAAACACTGAAGCCTAGATATAATGACCCGATCCTGTGATGCTTCATCACTAGACGAGACTTACATTGAAAAAATGAAAAGTCAACTGGGTTTTTTCATCGTCTAAAGACTAATATGACTGCTTTCAATCCAGAAGCTTAAAAGCTGGGTATTTTAATGGCCCGTTCTTCAGGGAGATACCTCTATGACTGGGTTTTATGATCTCCAAAACCTTAAGTCAGCATGTTCTCTGTATTCCTAAAGAGCAAAAGATATGGCTTTGTCCTAGTTGATTAGGGTCCAGAAATGCAATCAAACTCCAGGCACTCACATCATTCCGGCTCTAGAGTTTGTATATTTTTGAAAGAGATTTTGGAAAAGTTTTGGAATCCAAAACCCATATATAATCATTTGCTGAGTCTTGGTCAAGAGATCTTCTTACTCATGGATACTTCTAGGAACCTGGAAGCCAAGCTGGCTAACTATCGTATTCTTCAGCTCTGGCAGTAACATTGAGGATAGCCCCGGTGGCTAATATACAGCTTTCTTTCTATGGCCTTGTTATCTTCCATAAGCCTGGTGCTCACCATAGGCTGGTCTTCCAGATTTGGTATCCTCCATAAGTTTGACGCACCCTTACGATTGCAACTCGCTCCAGCACTGACTCTTTTACGGACGTCGAAGCATCTTTGAGCTGCAGTTTGGAACCGTTTTGATATATTACGTGGGACATTGTGAGCCAAGGGCAGGTTTTGGAGGATGTCTTCTAAATCTTCAATAAGAAAAAACGTCAGCTGTCGCAACAGCATCGAGTTATGCATGTGTGGTCCTTAGCGGTTGATGTTGGACTAGCAGCAAAAAAAGCGCTCTTCGTGCAGCTGTCAGTCTGGTATTGCCCTTTAGATGAATTCTCATTATTGGTACTCTAAAACAGTAAACTTATTCCTCTATGTATCCTTATCTCAGAGTGAGTCTGGTTTTTATTGTTGGTGGACCAACTTTCTCATATGCTCTGACAGCTTTTGATTTTTGTATCATTTGTTCTTTTTTCTTATCTGATTCTGCATGTCCCTACAAGAGTGAGAGCAAAACGAACAGCGCGGGAAAAGAGGTGTCCAAATCTTTAGCGTTAGAATCACTGCAGTATCAGAGTTTTATATCGCGAAATGTCATCGATTTTGTGCTTCGTTTATTAGGAGCCATTTGTCAGTCGAAAATACTCCTTCTAGGAGAAGATGGGAGAGAAGAAATCCAATACTATCTAAACATCAAGATATGGGGTAATGGCTACAGCTTACAGACTTTCATTATGATTTCGTAGTTCATTAAAACTCTATTTGCTGTCATCCGGGAACACAAAATGACAGCTAGTTGGTTTGATGAGAGCTCTGTCTGCTAAGATTCAAGTGGACCGAGTCCCTGTGAGAGACAGAGTTCCTTGGTGTACCAAATGATTGTCGAGAGTTGATCGGTGTCAGCTGGTTCGGAGAATTTATGTTAGACTGCGAACTGTGTCTCGGCCCATTCAATGAGGTTCTTGATTCCACTGTCGCAATGGATGAAGCACTATTCAGTCTCAATCTCTTCATCAGATTATTCATGTCCACTAAGGGCCTCTCAACCACTGGCCTTTTGATCTTGAAAAGCTTAACTGCTGTACCATTCCATATACTGAGTTGAAGAATAGTGCTATCAAAGTCAAAGAAATCATCAGCCTTCTCTTGATTAGAAGACGACCAATTGAATCCCCAACTTGTAGCAACACCTTTCAGAGAGATTGCAGAGTTCCTCTTATTGAACCATGATGAAGAGGTTGCCTCCTTATATGCACTGACATTCTCGTAGAAGATAATCCCCCATATAACACTTTCATACCATCCTAAAGAAAGACTGGACCAGATAAATCTCAACTGATCAAATTTGGTTCTTGGAAGGAACTCTGCCGTGGCAAACTTCGATACTTTGGCCCCGAAATTCTCAATGTTTTCAATTTTGATAAGAACTTCAATAATCTCTGACTTTGGAAAAGCATTGAAGTTCGGAATCTCTTTCTTCACTAACTTCACTGTTTTCAATATGATTAATAGTGCCCTGTGACCAGCCCAGGTTATCGATAAAGGAGCGTCAACAGGAAGTTTGGATTTGGCCTTGGTAGACATTCCTATCAAGGGGTTTGGTCTCAAGCTCTGTTGAAACTCAATGTTATCCTCATCCTCCCCTTCGTCTTCGTCTGTATCACTTGTAGAGTCATTCTGGTCACTGCCAGTCTCAGGTGGTGGTGAGCTGATCACTGGAGTGGTTGCACCAATAATTGGGGTTGCTGTGTCTCTCGTACTAACACCGTCGATCAGCTCTTCTGGTTCTTCGATGGTGTTCTGGATCAAGTTCAAGAGATTGAGCAAGACCTTCTCGTGCTTAACAAGAAGAAAGAGCAAAGTTCTTGACTCCTTGTGATAACGGCAGGTACCTTGTGCGATTGCTCTGATAATGAAGGCGAGCAGGTCTAACTTCAATGGATGCTTTAGGGATCCAGGTTGAGACATCTTATTGATCACATTCAACACTGCCAATCCAGAATGATAGGATAATGATGTTCTCCCTTTGATAGTTGGGTCATTGTTCTTGACTGGGATCAAGTTGTATAGGTATTCAAAGAGATTTGGAGAAATGATAGGATCAAACTCATCCTGGACGATCATATTTGAGATCTGAATCACCAAGAAGTCTCTGTATGTCAAGTTTGAAGGAACATTCTGATTGCTCAACTTATAAAAGTTTGGAATTTTATTGACGTAATAATTGGCGTTGAATGGTGCTAACAACTTTGAGACAACCAGTGCATCTGCTGATAAGTAAAGCAGGAAGAAACAGACAACTCTAACCAGACTTGTTCTCCAGAGTTCATTATTTCTGTAAAATTTGATATAGTAAAGAAGGGATACGGTCAACTCTTGTGACTTCTTGGAGTAGACAAAACTCTTAAAGTTCTTGTTACACTGTATCAAGTCCCAGAGTAACGTCACTAGTTCAGTTGACCATGAAGACAATGCGGGAAATGATCCAAAGGTTCCATTCTGACTACCATTCACAGCAGTAGACGTCGGTGAAGAGACAAATGAGGTTTTCAGCACGTTGAATGGATTGGCTTCCTTGTCCACGGCCTGTTCAATTGGTCTTGTCAACAGTGACATTATGGAAGAGTAAATGAAATTGAGCTCATTCTCCTTATGGAGCCTTCCCAAATAAGTTCTAACCATGTTGTGAGGTTTCTCATCTGTTGGAATCATGTCTAATTTGTGTAAGAATGTCAAATCTGAACTTGGAAGAGGATAAACAAGCATCACTGTTAATAGCTGCAGAGAGTATGTGACAAATGTCCTTCTCAAAACATAGTACTTGGTATTGGAGTATTGATTATTGTTTGATGTTGAATTATAGGTCAGACCATTGTTCTCTGCATCGCTCTTGCATGAGCGACATACCACATTCAATAATGAACAGATCAGTGTCAATGATTTCATTCTTTGTAAGGTGACCACTAGAACTGTGAAGAACCTTGATCCCTGTGAAACTACGTTCTTTGGGGTCAGGTACAAAGTTTGTGATGTCAGCGTAAGAAGCAATCTGAGAACTTCAAGTCTGTTCGAATCCAGTTCAGGGCTTGGAACAGAGTATTTCCCATTATAACCGATACCAACTTCCCACATCTTGAAATCTGTACCTTTAACACCTGTTGAGTCCAATGTGAACTCTCGTGTGAATAGAAGGTCCACTAAGGTGTGGATAAGCAGTTGACCTAGGCAATGGCCTGCACCGGTTTGGCCAATATTCACCCTCGTGGAATTTGGAGAAATATTCACATTTTGATTGATGTTAACTTTCACACTTGAGCTTTCCAACGATGAAAGTCCTCTCGAGTCTGAAGAGAAAGAGCCAACCGTGGCGGAGCCAGTTCCAATCCACGAGCCCTTATCCGATGGATTAAAACTGAGACTCCAAAACAAGTGATTGATCTCCTTTTCCCACTCTTCACCCATTTCAAAGACAAATGGCATCACCCTCGTCAATACCCTGATGCAATTTAAAACCTCTTTCTTACTCTGAGCGTCTGGGAATGTCTTTAATTTCGAAGTCTTTATCAACTTATGTGTAATGACCCGAACCCAGTTTAAGAAATTGGCTTTATTATTTTCCCTTATGGCCTTCAAGTCGTTGTATGTCAATAGAGCAAATACCTCTTCTGCTGTGTTGGGCACTTCCCAAAACATCTTCCAGTATGGATCATCAGACGCAACCAAATCATTCAAGTCATCGTCATCATCTGCACCAGCTAGACGGAACACCTTGTTCTTATAAGCAAGTTTCGATTCGACGTTACCCATGGTTCCATGTAAGTGTAGGTAGTATGAAGTATAGCGGTTAGTGGCGAAGTGAAAGTCCTAGGCGGCAATAAGTTTGTAATCCTGACAGCAGCGGTTGATTCAAGAGACAGCGGAATAATCGGTGTTGTGGTTTTCTCCTTCCTTATTAATGTTCTGTTGCGGTTCACTAATTGTTGAGTACCCAGCGAGTGTTTGGTGTAAGCCGCCTTGTGTAAAACCAGTGTACGAGAGATCAATCTGTGTTTAGCTGTCCTTTTGTTGGTGGATTTGATTTTGCCCTTGAGATTCTGGGCTTTCGTGGAAGTTCAAAAGGACGCCTGCGCACCACAAAGAAAAAATGGGGGGAGAGCCCATGTACTACTACAAAGTCCAACTCTTAGAAGTACGTGTAAATCATATAAAGGAATCAAATAGATTCAGTCTAAACCAAAAACTTGTAAACGAGA
This sequence comes from Williopsis suaveolens, assembly GCA_003708225.3. Lineage (NCBI taxonomy): Eukaryota > Fungi > Ascomycota > Saccharomycetes > Phaffomycetales > Wickerhamomycetaceae > Williopsis > Williopsis suaveolens. Next base: position 436,419 of record PPNS03000001.1, on the reverse strand, counting down.
TAAAAAAAAATAGAAAAATAAAAACCGTTAAAATGTCATCACCAGATTATAAAAGAGAACCAGGGGG